>ONZH01004485.1:0-39417 GCA_900303285.1 Rhinella marina | reverse complement strand
TTAAAAATTATGTGGAGGCCCAAGAGGTGAGACCTGTTAAAAAATTATGTGGAGGCCCAAGAGGTGAGACCTCTTAAAAATTTTGTGGAGGCCCAAGAGGTGAGACCTCTTAAAAATTATGTGGAGGCCCAAGAGGTGAGACCTCTTAAAAATTTTGTGGTGAGGCCCAAGAGAGGTAAAGAGGTGAGACCTCTTAAAATTATGTGGAGGCCCAAGAGTGGTGAGAGGCCCAAGAGGTATTAAAAATTATGTGGAGGCCCAAGAGGTGAGACCTGTTAAAAAATTATGTGGAGGCCCAAGAGGTGAGACCTCTTAAAGATTGTTGCGGAGGCCCAAGAGGTGAGACCTCTTAAAAATTGTGTGGAGGCCCAAGAGAGGTGAGACCTCTTAAAACATTTTGTGGCAGGCCCAAGAGGTGAGACCTCTTAAAAATTATGTGGAGGCCCAAGAGGTGAGACCTCTTTAAAAATTATATGGAGGCCCAAGAGGTGAGACCTCTTAAACATTTTGTGGAGGCCCAAGAGGTGAGCCATAAATATATACATTTTTCTTATTTACGGAGCAATTCTACGGCAGTTAAGGAGGAGGAGGAGGAGGTGGAGGAGGAAATGGCACTTCATACAGATGGCACTTCACTTTTGGCTGCTTTCCACGGTTGGAGAAGCAAAGTCCGGGTCAATCCACTTGCTGTTCATTTTGATTAGCGTCAGCCTGTCGGCACTGTCGGTTGACAGGCGGCTGCGCTTATCGGTTATAATGCCCCCGGCTGCGCTGAACACCCTTTCTGATAGCACGCTGGCGGCAGGGCAGGCAAGCACCTCCAAGGCGTACAGGGGCAGTTCCAGCCACGTGTCCAACTTGGAGACCCAGTAAGTGTAGGACGCCGAGGGATGGGGGAGGACAGGGGTACGGTCTGCCAGGTACTCCCGCAACATCCGCCGATACTTGTCCCTCCTGCTGATAGCGGGCCCCGCAGTGATGGAAGTTGCACGAGGGGGTGCCATGAACGTGTCCCACACCTTGGAGAGTGTTCCCCTGGTGGCTGTGGGCCTGATAGATGTTGTGGGACTCTGGGAGACCCTCTCCTCTCTGCCGCCAGCGATGGTGGATGGGAAAATCTCCATCATGTTCTGCACGAGTTCCCTCTGGTATTCCAGCAATCGATTCGTCCTCTCCTCTACCGGAATAAAAGAGGAGACGTTATCTTTATACCGGGGTCCAGGAGTGCGAAGACCCAGTACAGTTTGTTCTCCACTATCCGGACAACACGTGTGTCCCGGGAAAAGCAGCCCAGCATGAAGTCAGCCATGTGTGCCAGACTCTGAATAGGCATGATGTCACTGCCCCCCCCAGAAGGATCACTTGCCATTTCCTCCTCTTCCTCTTCCGCCTCCTCTCCGCCCCATCCGCGCTGAACCAATGGGACGCACACAGCCTGACTGCTACCCTCGCTGCCAGCATCCTCCTCCTCTTCCACAGCCACCTCCATGTCGTCCTCCTCCTCATCCTCATCCTCCTGCAACTGCCACCGTGAAGCAGACAAAAGTGTGGTCTGACTGTGTAGCTCCGTTGCGTCTCCTCCTACCCCCGTCTCCTCTGCGTGCAATGCGTTCTCCCTTATTGCGATGAGCGATTCTTTAAGGACGCATAGGAGCGGGATGGTTTACGCTCACTATAGCGTCCTCGCTGCTGACCTTCTTGGTGGACTCCTCAAAGATACGCAGTACATCGCATATGTCTGCCATCCATGGCCACTCGTGGTTGGCAAACTGAGGGAGCTGAGTTGGAGGCACGCGTGGATTCATAATCTGGTACTCCATCAATGCTCTCTGCTGCTCACACACCCTGGCCAACATGGAATAGGTGGAATTCCAGCGAGTCGGCAGGTCACACAACAGCCAATGTTCAGGCAAATGGAGGCGTTGCTGGAGTTTTTTTTAAGCTAGCAGCAGCTACAGTTGACTACCGAAAGTGAGATCACAAGCGCCGCACTTTCACCAGTAGCTCTGCCAGGTTGGGGTAAGTCTTTAGAAATTTTTGGACTACCAGATTAAAAACGTGGGCCAGGCATGGTACGTGATCGAGTTCGGCAAGCTCCAGAGCCGCCACCAGGTTACGGCCGTTATCGCACACGACCATGCCTGGTCCTAGCTGCAGCGGCGACAGCCACATCTCCGTCTGCTGCAATATGGCGTCCCTCACCTCTGGGGCGCTGTGCTTCCTGTCGCCCAAGCTGATGAGCTTAAGCACCACCTGCTGATGTCTCCCCGCGCCAGTGCTGCAACGCTTCCAGCTAGCGGCTGAGGGCGATGTTAAGGCAGAGGAGGAGGAGGAGGAGGAGGGGGGTTTATCAGAACCCATGCTGGCAATCTTGGGCGGGGGTGGTAGGTAGGCCGTCTCTGTTTGCAACCCCGTCCCCGCTTCCACTACATTCACCCAGTGTGCCGTCAAAGAGATGTAGCGTCCCTGGCCGCAAGCGCTTGTCCACGAGTCGGTGGTCAAGTGGACCTTTGCGCTGACTGCGTACCTCAGGGCCCGCCTGATGTTACGCGACACGTGCTGGTGCAGGGCGGGGACGGCACTCCGGGAAAAGTAGTGGCGGCTGGGGACGGAATAGCGAGGTGCGGCAGCCGCCATCAGGTCGCGGAAGGCCTGCGTCTCCACAAGCCTAAACGGCAACATCTCCAGGGCCAGCAGTTTGGAGATGTGGCAGTTTAAGGCTTGGGCTTGGGGGTGACTCGAGGCGTACTTCCGCCTGCGGTCGAACGCCTGCGAGATGGACAGTTGATGGGACGAGGAGTGTGAAGGTGCAGGCGAAGAGGCGGGGGAAGGGGAGGCTGAAGGAGAAGGCCCCAAAGTAGCCGAGGCAGAGGCAGATGTGGAGGTGTCCTGGCTGGAGGTCTTGACCGCAGTGGCAGCACACAACAAAGGGGAAGAGGCAGTGGCAGCAGGACCGGGCGCAGGTTGTATTGCATTTGCTCTCTCCCACTCAGCCCAGTGCTTGACTTCCAAGTGACGCCACATGCCTGAGGTGGTCAGATTGCTCTTCTCAGAGCCCCTACTCAGTTTTGAGTGGCAGAGTGTGCAAACCGCGCTCAGTTTGTCATCCGCACAAACATTAAAAAATCTCCACACCACAGAAGTACGAGGCCTCGATGGGGGAGCTTCGCGCGACTGCCCGCTGCCGGGAACAGCTTCGGCCGTGCTGGCTGTGGCCTCACTACTCTGTCTGGACTGTCCTCTGCCTCTGGACATCCCTCTGCCTCTGGACATCCCTCTGCCTGTGGACATCCCTCTGCCTGTGGACATCCCTCTGCCTCTGGACATCCCTCTGCCTCTTGCTGCCTTTTTCGGTGCTGCGCAGACCACCACCTCTCCACTGCTTTCCCCGCTGGACATCACCCCTGGCCAAGTGGGGTCGGTCATTTCGTCATCCACCACCTCCTCTTCCTCACTCTGCTCCTCCTCCTGCCCACTGGACATTCCAACAGCCTCCCTTGATGGCAACTGCGTCTCATCATCATCATCGCTCATGATAACAGATGCTGGTTCAGGGTCCACATCAGCAGGAGATGGCGAAAACTCAAGTGTTTGGGCATCACTACAAACAAATTCCTCTGCTAGCTCCTGGGATTCTTCCGGCACATCTGAAAAAGGACCCGAAAAGAGCTCCTGGGAGGGGTCAAGGGTGGGATGACTCTGTTGGCCAGGTGTGGAGGAAGGAGGGTCAGAGTGAGACTGTGTGGATGACTGGCTGGTGGACAACTGTGTGGAAGCGCTATCGGCTATCCATTGCACCACCTGTTTAACCTGCTCAGGCCTCAACAGCGGTGTAACTCGCCCCCTGCTTAACTGTCCCATAAAGGCAGGGATTCTGGATGAGTGGGATCCTGGCTGACCCTCACCAGCACGCATTGTATCCCCACTGGCTTCAACAAGGCCACCAACAGCATTTCCGCGCCCCCGTCCTCGTCCACGTCCGATTCCGCTAGCCCCCCTCCGCATTTTATTTTTTTTTGGTTGCAAATACAATATTTGGGTATATAATTAGGTATGTGAAATAATTTAGCAAGAGAACGCACAGTATAGTGGCCAATTAAAAGGCCTAGATATTGTATATTTCAAGGTACACAGCCGTGTACTAACTGCTCAGACGGTGGGTATTTACACCAGGTATGTGAAATAATTTAGCAAGAGAACGCACAGTATAGTGGCCAATTAAAAGGCCTAGATATTGTATATTTCAAGGTACACAGCCGTGTACTAACTGCTCAGACGGTGGGTATTTACACCAGGTATGTGAAATAATTTAGCAAGAGAACGCACAGTATAGTGGCCAATTAAAAGGCCTAGATATTGTATATTTCAAGGTACACAGCCGTGTACTAACTGTTCAGACGGTGGGTATTTACACCAGGTTTGTGAAATAATTTAGCAAGAGAACGCACAGTATAGTGGCCAATTAAAAGGCCTAGATATTGTATATTTCAAGGTACACAGCCATGTACTAACTGCTCAGACGGTGGGTATTTACACCTGGTATGTGAAATAATTTAGCAAGAGAACGCACAGTATAGTGGCCAATTAAAAGGCCTAGATATTGTATATTTCAAGGTACACAGCCGTGTACTAACTGCTCAGACGGTGGGTATTTACACCAGGTATGTGAAATAATTTAGCAAGAGAACGCACAGTACAGTGGCCAATTAAAAGGCCTAGATATTGTATATTTCAAGGTACACAGCCGTGTACTAACTGTACAGACGGTGGGTATTTACACCAGGTATGTGAAATAATTTAGCAAGAGAACGCACAGTATAGTGGCCAATTAAAAGGCCTAGATATTGTATATTTCAAGGTACACTGCCGTGTACTAACTGTACAGACGGTGGGTATTTACACCAGGTATGTGAAATAATTTAGCAAGAGAATGCACAGTACAGTGGCCAATTAAAAGGCCTAGATATTGTATATTTCAAGGTACACAGCCGTGTACTAACTGAACAGACGGTGGGTATTTACACCAGGTATGTGAAATAATTTAGCAAGAGAACGCACAGTATAGTGGCCAATTAAAAGGCCTAGATATTGTATATTTCAAGGTACACAGCCGTGTACTAACTGTACAGACGGTGGGTATTTACACCAGGTATGTGAAATAATTTAGCAAGAGAACGCACAGTACAGTGGCCAATTAAAAGGCCTAGATATTGTATATTTCAAGGTACACAGCCGTGTACTAACTGAACAGACGGTGGGTATTTACACCAGGTATGTGAAATAATTTAGCAAGAGAACGCACAGTATAGTGGCCAATTAAAAGGCCTAGATATTGTATATTTCAAGGTACACTGCCGTGTACTAACTGTACAGACGGTGGGTATTTACACCAGGTATGTGAAATAATTTAGCAAGAGAACGCACAGTACAGTGGCCAATTAAAAGGCCTAGATATTGTATATTTCAAGGTACACAGCCGTGTACTAACTGTACAGACGGTGGGTATTTACACCTGGTATACAAAAAGGGTATTGCAGGCACACAGAACCCAGAACACTAGAGCCAAATAAACTGTATTTAAAAAAAAAAATAAAATTCACAGCCGTATACTGCCAGATCAGATGGTGCATATACACACTAGTTATATAACAGGGTTTTTCAGCCAAAAAGAACGCAGAACAGTAGTGCCAAATATAGTTTGGTATGTAGCAGAGCACCTAATACACCACTAATGCCTCTCTCTGTCCCTACTCCAGCAGCTATCCCTGAATACGGCAGCCGTTCTCTGTAAAGTGTATCTTGTAGTAAAGCTATCACTGTAGTGCACTATAGTAGCCCTGATAAGGGCTTTTAATCACGCTCCTGCCTGTCCAACTGCTAAAACCTGTCTGTCCCTTCTCCAGCCTCTGTCCCTGACTAAGTTCACGCAGCATATGCGTACGAGCAGGAAGAGCTGAGTTTTTAATATTCGAGGTCACATGGTTTTTCCAGCCAATCCATGTAGACGCTGTTTTCGCGCTGCCAGCGTGCTCAGCGTGCCTGTCATACCCCCCCTGCATGGTGATTGGTGGAAAAAGAGCGCCAGGGAAGGTGGGAGGGGAAACGAATTTTAAGTGCGCCATCGCCGTTATACTCGATTGAAATCGAGTATGCCGAATAGCGTAGTATTCGATCGAATACCGGCTCGATCGAACACTACTCGGTCATCTCTAATTATGAGTAAGAACATTCTCCAGCAAGAGCAAAATAAATTCATTCAGTGCCGCAGAGAAATATAATCTTTTCAATTTATTGGCTACCACAACCAAACCCTGTCATGGTTAATAGATGTGTATAAACCAACCATGTCAAAAGAGCCAAAATAACATTGCCAATAACAGTCAAATCCAGTCACATCTAAACACACAATCTTATAAGAAGCCAATTAACCTATCAGTATGTTTTGCTTTGGACTATGCAAGAACCTTGAGGAAATCCATACAATCATGGGCAGATCATAAAAACTCATGCCAATGCTGATCCAGCAAGGCTAACCACTGAGCCTCCTTGTTGTCCAATTGCTTCCATCAGCTCCATTGTGTGGCCACCTTACCAGGGTAGAGAATAGTAAAAGAATTTTTTCCCACATTCATCCATTTCGATGTTTAACATATGTCGCTGTCTTATGGAGTATAATTATATAGCTGGAGGATTCTCTAGACGCTGTGTGTGATATCAGCTCACGCTCACTCCTTTGTTTATAAGGAACAATAAAAGTTAATTATTCCCCTGATGACAAGATAATTCAAAATGATATCAAAACAAAGGATTTGTGTTCTCAAGAATGTGCTTTACTGAGAAGTGGATTGTAGAAAGATGGAATTCTTCCAGATGCTGAGATGAACTTACACAGAATTGTCTTGTGTTTGGAAACAGACAGTGGTTGTCAAGCTCTTCGTGAAACGTCATTTGTTTCTCTTTGACATTTTCATTAAACGTTTGGGAACAAACCATTTGTATCCTGAATACATGTTGTGTGGGATTCACTAAATTACAGCTATTATCTGCACATTGTGTGACAACTACACCCACCAGGCTCTAACCTGTCTGTCTGTGTCTATAGACAGAAGGAGATTTATCAAAACTGGTGTAAAGTAGAAATGACTTAGTTGCCTATAACAACCAATCAGATTCCACCTTTCATTTTTCAGAGCTCCTCTGGAAAATAAAAGGTGGAATCTGATTGGTTGCTATTGGCAACTAAACCAGTTTCCCTTTACACCAGCTTCAAAGAATCTCCCCCAGAGTATCGAGACACATCTTATGTTTCTACATGGGGTTCTCCAATTTGGACAAATTTGGGGTGGCCGGGTGCTGGTTGGCGCTGACTGATTCACGCAAGGTGCATATTAAAATATATAAATATAACATAACATGCCCCTATACAGAGCCCCCCATATAAAATACCCCTTGTTTGTGGACTCGGTAGATGCCCCCACAGGGCCCCCAAATAATGTGCCAGTAAGAATTTACCCCATAGATACCCTCATAGATGCCCCCAATAATGTAACAATGAGAAGTGCCCCCATAGATGCCCCCACAGTGCCCCCAATAATGTGCCAGTAAAAAGTGCCCCATATCATGCACCAGTAAGAAGTGCCCCCCAGGGGCACAAAAGAGCTCCTCTCCTGTATTGTACCAAAAAAAAACCCAAAACAGTTATTTACCTTCATCAGGCTGGCAGCAATGTGATGCAGGCCTCTTCTGGCCTGTGTCCAGCAATGCACGGCACAGGTGGCACGATGACGTCATCGTGCTACCTGAGCATGCCTCTAATAGGCTGCAGGCACTAGGCCTATAGCGTATCAGAGGAACGGGCAGGGGAGACACCTCTCCCTCCTCTGCCCCGCCGCAGTACAGGCATCTGTATCGCTGTTCTGAGGACGGTGATACAGATGACTATGGAGATAAGCGCTTTCACAATGGAAGCGCTCATCTCCCTGTCCCCTTCCACCGCTGCTGCCGCCCCTCGTTTGTGACCAGGGCCCTGATTGCCATATCCATCCAGGGCCACGGACTGGTAGTTGGGGACCACTACTCTAAACCACCAGAAAGGGTGGAGCCTTTTCCCATAGTGTGCAAGCATAACCACTGCTGTATTGCAGGGTGGTCGTAACACCTGGATACGAGCAGTGTATAATGTGATGGAAAAATGAATCAAGCCAGCAAAGGAAGCAATATGGACCAGGGGCGTAGCTATAGGGGATGCAGAGGTAGCAGTCGCTACCGGGCCCAGGAGCCTGAGAGGGCCCAAAGACCATTGTGCTGCATAATTTGACACACATAGTACTTAGGTAAGAGGGCCCAAGCTGAACTCTTGCACCAGGGCCCATGAGCCTTTAGCTACGCCCCTGATATGGACAATCATAATCAGAGGTGTAGCTAAGGTAGGTGCAGAGGTAGCAGTTGCTACTGGGCCCAGGAGCCTGAGGTGGCCCAAAGACTCTTATGCTGCATAAGGTATTATAGAAAGTCTATGGTAGTTAAGTTACACCTATGGCTGGAGGAAAGGTCAAGAATTTGGCATGGGGAGGGGGGGATGTACAGTTTCAGTGTTTGTCTCAGGCAGCACCAAGGCTATGTGCCTGCCTGCCCCTTACCACAAAGCACTGAGGGAAGGGGGCCCCAAGCTGAACTCTTGCACCAGGGCCCATGAGCCTTTGGCTATGCCCCTGATCACAATTCATATGTCTATGCGATAAATGCCATTTTCTAAAGTGAGACAACCCATTTATGGACTGGGACAATTTTTGTTTTTACGTTTTAGTTTTTTCCTTTCTACCTTTCAAAAGCCACATTTGAAATTTTTTGTTCACATAGCCATAAAAATGCTTATTTTTTGAGGGACAAGTTGCGTTTTTAATGGCACCATTTAATTTACCATAGCTTAAATTGGTGAACAGGAAAAACATTATTTGTGTCATGATGACATAGTATCCTTTATCTGCAGGTCAGTATGGTTACATCAATACCAAATTTAATTTTTTTTTTGTATTTTTTATTTCCTTGAAAAAAATAAAAACCTTTAAAAAAATGAAAACCTTTTTTTGCATCACCATTTTGGGCAACTGCTACATTTTTTTGTTTCCATCTACAGAGCTTTGTAAGGGCAGAACAGGAGATTTGCCAAACAAGGGAATATGGCCTATGAAATATAATGTAGGAATATCCACAAAGCCTATATTAGTAAGTGCCATATACAGTACAGACCAAAAGTTTGGACACACCTTCTCATTCAAAGAGTTTTCTGTATTTTCATGACTATGAAAATTGTAGATTCACACATTCAAAACTATGAATTAACACATGTGGAATTATATACTTAACAAAAAAGTGTGAAACAACTGAAAATATGTCTTATATTCTAGGTTCTTCAAAGTAGCCACCTTTTGCTTTGATTACTGCTTTGCACACTCTTGGCATTCTCTTGATGAGCTTCAAGAGGTAGTCACCTGAAATGGTTTTCGCTTCACAGGTGTGCCCTGTCAGGTTTAATAAGTGGGATTTCTTGCCTTATAAATGGGGTTGAGACCATGAGTTGTGTTGGGAAGAAGTCAGGTGGATACACAGCTGATAGTCCTACTGAATAGACTGTTAGAATTTGTATTATGGCAAGAAAAAAGCAGCTAAGTAAAGAAAAACGAGTGGCCATCATTACTTTAAGAAATGAAGGTCAGTCAGTCTGAAAATTGGGAAAACTTTGAAAGTATCCCCAAGTGCAGTCGCAAAAACCATCAAACGCTACAAAGAAACTGGCTCACATGAGGACCGCCCCAGGAAAGGAAGACCAAGAGTCACCTCTGCTGCGGAGGATAAGTTCATCCAAGTCACCAGCCTCAGAAATCGCAGGTTAACAGCAGCTCAGATTAGAGATCAGGTCAATGCCACACAGAGTTCTAGCAGCAGACACATCTCTACAACAACAACTGTTAAGAGGAGACTGTGTGCAGCAGGCCTTCATGGTAAAATAGCTGCTAGGAAACCACTGCTAAGAACAAGCAGAAGAGACTTGTTTGGGCTAAATAACACAAGGAATGGACTTTAGACCAGTGGAAATCTGTGCTTTGGTCTGATGAGTCCAAATTGGTTCCAACCACCATGTCTTTGTGCGACGCAGAAAAGGTGAACGGATGGACTCTACATGCCTGGTTCCCACCGTGAAGCATGGAGGAGGAGGTGTGATGGTGTGGGGGTGCTTTGCTAGTGACACTGTTGGGGATCAATTCAAAATTGAAGGCATACTGAACCAGCATGGCTGCCACAGCATCTTGCAGCGGCATGCTATTCCATCCGGTTTGCGTTTAGTTGGACCATAATTTATTTATCAACAGGACAATGACCCCAAACACACCTCCAGGCTATGTAAGGACTAGTTGACCAAGAAGGAGAGTGATGGGGTGCTACGCCATATGACCTGGCCTCCACAGTCACCAGACCTGAACCCAATCAAGATGGTTTGGGGTGAGCTGGACCGCAGAGTGAAGGCAAAAGGGCCAACAAGTGCTAAGCATCTCTGGGAACTCCTTCAAGCTCATCAAGAGAATGCCAAGATTGTGCAAAGCAGTAATCAAAGCAAAAGGTGGCTACTTTGAAGAATATGGAATATAAGACATATTTTCAGTTGTTTCACACTTTTTTGTTAAGTATATAATTCCACATGTGTTAATTCATAGTTTTGATGCCTTCAGTGTGAATCTACAATTTTCATAGTCATGAAAATACAGAAAACTCTTTGAATGAGAAGGTGTGTCCAAACTTTTGGTCTGTACTGTACATTGTGGAAATTGGTATAGATTTTTAACATTATTTGTTTATGGTTATATGTTTATTTAAGTCTAGGTGCATCCCATTAGTAAATGTGGGCCAGTATGCTTCAAATAACCCCATTTTCATTATGTAGTAGATACCAAAACATTTATGACACTTATTCTTGCAAGTAGAAATCTTGGCCCCAATGTCGCACCCATTGCAGTTCCCAATAAACTAACAGTGATGTAATTCCTGATTTTTAGAAAGTTTTAAACTATATCTACACGTATAAATGATCCCAGCAGACATACAGTTAAGAAATAACACATTCTCTTTCAAGTGTTGGAATAAAAAAAAATGGATACATTTTATATATTAGGTTTCCTAGAAGTGTTTGATGTGATTATGATTTTATATGGACCTGGATATCTTTCACAAGTATTACTCACTGTTCTTGCAGAAAAGTAGCAATTTGCATACTGTAAGGAATGGAAAGCTCTACAAAGCCTACTAGTATTTAAGGAAACACAAATCAAAGTGATAAAGTGTGGGAAAGCGTATAGTTCTGCTTTATGTAAATTAGATTTCTAGGAATTCTTCCATCCTTCTGCAAACAGCAAACTTGATGTATTGTTTATAAAAGTTTACATAGCTTTATATATGATAGGTAAGCCATATCTAGTACAGACAATAGAGGGTTGAGTGCATAAATTGAATGGTATTTTGTATGTATTTGCAGTAACCATCATAGGGCTTTTACACCAAAAGAAAACATGTTTTCCTCAATTTTTAAAATGCAAATCACAAATATATTTTTAAATTATTAGAATTACTTTATGTAATATAATGAGAAATTGTCAATTTGCCTTTTTTATCACATTGCTAGATAAGCCCAATACCATGACTTATACCCAACTGAGTTTATAGTGTCCATCACTGCCATCTGGTGTAAAGCAGGAGCATTACAGTAAACACAATATATGGCGTGTTGAATTGCAATCTTCATAACCTAAAGTAATAGGCATTATGACCTTGACTACCAATTGCCATCAAATAAAGGCAACCGTGGTTATTTTGGCTACAAGATCCCTGTTAAATAGGCTCCTGACTCTGCCGTACCTCATATTCATTACTTTCTTGAAAAATGGTGCTCTTTGTCTCAAAAAGCAGGAAGTGGACCATAAATCTTGAGTTTAAAAGCCACCTGAAGCTTGTGGACCAGATATGTTCTCAATCAGTAGACAGGCAGTAAATACACATTTATATACAGCAACTCCTCTCAACCAGCCTGACCTCCGGCTATAACAGGGCACATGAAGAGGAAATTTGTTTAGTTCAATAAAAGCCAGGGCAATATATCAATAGATTATTAGAAATGGAAACAATCTTAGCTAATGGCTTCTATTGATTTTAATAAGCCTAAGTATAGGGGACTTGCAGATAAAGGCAATTTTCCAGATGACATCTCAGGACAATCACCCATTAACTCTTTATGTCGTTAATAGATTCTTTGCTCAAACAAATGTTGACTTGTCTTGCTTTATTGTGAAAACAGTTGGCACATGGATCTCTTGCTGCTTGAGAACTACAGGTCCCATCATTCAGTAGGTTGTCAGGGCATCCTGGGAGTTGTGGATTTGTGAGAGCTGGAGAATTGCAAGTTGGGGGCCACAGATTTTTGAGTTTGAGAGGGGCTACAAAGCTGTTCACAACTTGCAGGGGATTTTGCTGCTGCATTGTTGTATCTAAGCCTGGTATGTTTGATACTTACTTAAAGAACCTCACCTAGCAGTACATTCCCAACCATAAAATAATAACTAAATGTATTATAAAACAACACCAGAGTAGTATTCAGCAAAGTTGACAGATGTTGGTGCCCACTGCTACTGGGGTCCACCTGTCTTTGGGTGTCTTTTTGTTTTGTAAAACTTGACAATTGTATTCAATGAGGACTGGGGCATTTCTAGAATCAATTTTAATAGGCTATTGTCCCTTTAAATTAGTAACATTTGGGGACCCTAGTATTATGAAGTGATTATCAAGTAACTTATCATCTAAGACAAAGTGGAAAAAAAAGAAAAAAAGCCAGCTTCAGCAGCTTATTACTAAGGCCGCCTGCTTTTCATTAAAATTTATTAGGTGCTAAAAGATTGCGGGGCAAGGAAAGAAACAAAGGTATCTGTGAATGTATTCTTATAGTCTGTGTAGTAAGACTGAATGCATAGGCCGTTTGAAAAAAAAAAACCTTTTGAGCTCATTAAACACATTTCAGATGAGTCTAAATTTTAACTTTACAAAGAAAAAGGAACTGGTTTTCACTCAAACAAGTATCAACAAAAGAATTCTGTCTAAGTCTCATTTTCATGGATACATGCAATAGTTTTCTCATTACAAATTTATAATTTCTCTTTAATTATGTTTTTCACAACATTCCTTAAATGCATTGTCTGGACAATTTTTAGGGCTCAGAGTTATATTAATATATATATATATATATATATATATATATATATATCATACGTCACTGCTCCATTTCTAATGCTCCCCAGGTCCCTGCAGGTATCTGCTACCTGTTGCATCTTGACACACAGGAAATGCCTGCTGGGCCAATCAGTGGCCACAGTTGTGTCATGTATGTAAGAGGGACAGGAATGCTGTGGCTTATGACCAATACATCCAACCCAAGGATGGGTCAGTGACTCACACAGGCTGTAAGAACTTATACATGTAGAACTGTAACACAGAGTTCGGCGGTTAGACACATATGTGAGAAGCAGGGGCTGGCAGTTATCAAATGCAACTGGACAGTTTCTATGTGCCGTATACTAATTAACAGAGATGAATTATTGGAAAATTAAATATGGCTACATCGCTGAATTTTACAAAAAAAATTGCTTTGTGACGAATTACTTCATCACGAAGCGCATTTCATTGTAAGTAGTAGGAGCATTGACATGGAACGGCGATTGCACTGCTCCCCATCATTGTACCCTCAAATGCTTCATTCATACATGATCGTGGCATCTAATATAAATAACAGAGTGTAAAATAATAAAATAAATAAATAAAATCATACTTACCTGATCCATTTGCTCATGATGAGCCGGCCGCCTCCATCTTGCTTGAAGATCTGGTGCAAAATCTTGTGCAGTCCGAGATGACATCTTGCCGGTCAGCGTGGTGATCTTATACGTCACAGCGCACAGGATTTTGTGCAAGATCTTCAAGCAAGATGGCGGAGGCCGACCCATCGTGATCAAGTGGATCAAGTCAGTATGATTTTATTATTTTTTTAATACTATTTCAGGTTAAATCAGTTCACTACCACGAAGCACAACGAAATTTGGCTTTGCGTCTAATCTAATTTATCCTGAAATTCGTGGACTTCAATTCACTCAACACTACTAATTAACCCCTCTCCATATTAGCTAGATAGTCTCTGCACTCTACAAGCGATGGTCACAGTCAACAAGGAAATTTCTATACTCCACAGGCCATCACCTTAGCAGACAAAACCCTTTCAAACTCAGTGTGCTCACTACAGGCTAACCAGGGGGCCCAGTGCATGTGTACCATGTTCATTATGACGTAGCCACCCCATTTGCTGGTAATCTGCTGATCACTCTAGGTCAGGAGCATTTAACTTAATTTATCCATCATAAGCCCCTGCAGGAGAAATGTGGTATTGCATGGAACGTCATTAATTGAATGGGGGACTATTTATTACACAGCTGTGCTTTGCAGCACCTTTCCATTCTGCCTAATACAGGAGGGTCCTGAGAGGAACCCCTCTGGGACGTCCATATGTCTCATTTATCTAATATGTCTCATTTATCTATCTAGGAAGTAACATATATTTTAGCAAATATTGTGATCTGTTGACACTAAATGGACTCAGATGTGTCACCATTATACATCACATTACAGGTTAAAAGCTCAGGGTCATAAACAGATTTATATTCATTTGCGACTACTTAATGCAACCAGGCACACAAATGGCCTGTAAATATTAAAGCATATTGAAAGCTATTAGTATACAATTGCTACAACTAACAGACATTAAATCCCTCATTACCCAGGCTGCTATCAACCTAAAAAAACACATGCGATCTGCTATTTTTTTTTTTTTAGAAAATAAATAATATGTTTATGACGACTTGCACTTGAAAATTGTGGCAGATGAAGGTTTAAGAGCAAGATAATTAAACATATTTAATTGGACAGATAATTGACAATCACAGGCTTTCATTGTGATGGTAAACTGTCTGATAGACCCATTATGTACTTACTCGCAAGATGCAATGATTGTGCGGACAGTAATTGCTGAGATGCACTTGAGCAGCGATCTAGAGCAAACTGTCACTTGGCTTGGCCTTTATTAAGGGAGAATTGATGTAATAAGTCTATTCACCTGATGTGTGTGTAATCTAGCATGTCCTGTCCAAATCTTTATAGCCTTCAGGGAGGAATTTGACTGACAGACTCTATCAATCATATTGACATTTACAATACAATTTACTATCAATACTGTGGCGGAGATACACTATACAATCGAAAATAATTTTAGTTTTCTTTTAGGGCTCTTTTACTCTTTTTTTTCACTTATTCTTATTTTATTTTTTCATTTTACTTACTTTTTATACCTTTACTATTATTTCTCAAAAGGATGCTTCCATCAAAAATAGATATTTTTTTAACCTCAATAATCATAGAAAATATATAAACTTTTAAATTATTGGCTGTTTTTCTTTTCCATTTTGGCAGTACTATGCCACTGAAAATCAAAAACAAAAAAATGTCCTTCTATAGCAGTCAGCACAAGACAACCTCCATAGATAAATAATTAATTGTCGGTTTACAACTGCTGTGAGGGGAAGATGTTATCTGAAGGGTAATCCTTGTGATAATAGTAGGTGTAGCGTTAGGATAAAATAATGATTGTTTATTATTCTCTTCATAGACCTGGATAAAGTTGCCAACTTATGAGGATTGCATTCATTACTGTAATGTGTGATACTCTAATTGAGTCACTGCAGGGGCTCTGTCTGGTCACAGTGATGGTCTGACTGGGAGAATTAAGCTAGACAATTTGCTGCAAGCAAAGAGCTGGGGAAGAAAGTAGTACATGTAGTACATGTACATGGATTGATTTCAAAAATTTTATTCAGAAGACAATATGCAAGCATATAGAATATATATACAGTATATATATATATATATATATATATATATATATATATATAGTGACAACTCGGGGGTCACTTAGCTATCCAGGATCGCCGTCTTCTCACCTTAGACGGTTGGCACACCTCAAGAAGCCACTCCAACACTGCAGATTTGGGTGCAAACTGGCCACAACCAGCTTTTATTGTCAATTTTACAGCAGTCCAAACAAAGCATAAACATAAACCCTAAGCCATTTGGCCACTGACTACACAATATTGTCCCTCTCTATCGGGATCTGGGTCTACTACCCAGCTCCCCAAAACACACCATGGTGCTCCTCAGCTGGCTGATAATTACCTCTCATTAACAGCCAGGCTGATACACACACTGAGGAAAAACACTATTTTCCCAGCCTTTCTTCTTCTCATCCAGCTTCCTCTGGGTGAGACACACCATTTTATGGCCCTCATATGGCCCTCTGGCAGCTGCACTGCCACAATATATATATATATATATATATATATATATATATATATATATATATATAGTACTGTTAATTTTTTTTAGGCACATGTGACAAAAATGCTGCAGAGTATAAATACTTTCAAAAATAGAAGCGTTAATAATTTATTTTTATCAAAGTAAAGGGCATCTGTCAGCAGGTTTGTACCTATGAAACTAGCTGACCTGTTAAATGTGCACTTGGCAGCTTAAGGCATCTGTGTTGGCCCCATGTTCATCTGTGTCTGCATTGCTGAGAAAAATGTTTTAATATTTGCAAATGAGCCTCTAGGAGCAATGGGGGCATTGCTGTTACACGTAGAGGCTCTGCTCTCGCTGCAACTGCTGCATCCAGTTTGATCGACAGGGCCCGAGGAATCCAGAGGAAAAACAAATACACATCCCAGACATACCTGTGTGCACTTTGTGCCTTTATTCCATGTTGAGAAGAAGCACTTTTATTCTGCAGGAAAACAGCTCCCAAGTGCCCAGCTGAAAGTAAAACTAAAAACAGCTTCCAATCCCAAGATACGAGTAGCTAAAGCAGCCCTCCCCTCTTCAGTTTGGTTTCCTGCAGCAGCAGCTGGGCACTTGGGAGCTGTTTTCCTGCAGAATAAAAGTGTTTTTCCTGAACATGTAATACAGGCACAAAGTGCACACAGGTATGTCTGCAATCTTCTGTGGGGCAGTGCTCTTAGTTAGGGCTCGTTCACATCACCGTTAGGGATTCCGTTCTAACTTTCCGTTATAACATCGTTATAACGGAAAATAATGGAATCCCTAGGACAGAAATCAAAATGGACACCTTTAAGAGGCATTCCGTTTTGATCCATCATAATAGAAGCCTATTGGAAAGCATAATGGATCCGTCTGGTTGCCGTTATGCTGGACGGAAAACAAAGTTCTGTCATCAGGACATCGTTATAGTGGAAAGTTAGAACGGAATCCCTAACGGTGATGTGAACGAGCCCTTAAAGGGGTTGTCTGGGTTCAGAGCTGAACCCGGACATTCCCCTAATTTCACCCAGGCAGCCTGGCATTTTGTCCGGTTCCTGTGACGAACTTGGCTCTGCCAGGCGGAGGCTTCCGCCCAGGAGTGAGCCCGGTGACGTCACCAGCACTGTTGGGTGGGCTTTAGTGCTGCCCTAGCCAGTGAAAATGTATTAAGACTTCATTTTTCTCAACAATACAGGAACATAGGAACATGGGACCAACACAGATGCCTTCAGCAGCCAAGTGCACATGTAACAGGTCAGCCAGTTTTATTGTTACAAATCTTCTGACAGATACCGTTTCAAAAAATGCAGTGAAGTGAATGAACAAAAGAGAAAAGCTAGATCAAATCAATATCTAGCATAACCACCCTTTGCCTTTAAAACAGCATCAATTCTTCTAGGTACACTTACACACAGTTTTTGAAGGAACTCGACAGGGAGGTTGTTCCAAACATTTTGAAGAAGTAACTAATCTTCTTTTGATGACGACTTTTTCAAATCCTTATGTCTCTTCATTTAATTCCTGATAGAATCGATGTTGAGACCAGGTCTCTGTGGCGGCCATCTCATCACTTCCAGGACGCCTTGTTCTTCTTTCTGCTGAAGATATTTTTTTATGACATTGACTGTATGTTTGGTGTTGTTTTTCTGTTGCAGATGTTTCCTTGATGGGATTGCATACGTATTTGATGGTATTTCTCAGCATTGAGGACACTACTAATCCTGGCCAAATCATCACCTTACTTCAAAAACTGTATGCAAGTACACTTTGAAGAATTGGTGCTGTGTTGAAGGCAAAAGGTTGTCACACCAACTTACTTTGCATCATTTTTTTAAACTTGCCTAAAACTTTTGGACAGTACTGTGGGTTTTTAATATACAGGGTGGGCCATTTATATGGATACACCTAAATAAAATAATAATGGTTGGTGATATTAACTTCATGTTTGTGGTTTGTGGCACATTAGTATATGGGAGGGGGGAAACCTTTCAAGATGGGTGGTGACCATGGCGGCCATTTTGAAGTTGGCTATTTTGGATCTAACTTTAGTTTTTTTCAATGGGAAGCAGGTCATGTGACACATCAAACTTATTGAGAATTTCAGAAGAAAAACAATAGTGTGCTTGGTTTTAACATAAATAACTCATGAAAGAATAAAGTTATGTTAAAACCAACCATTGTTTTTCTTGTGAAATTCTCAATAAGTTTGATGTGTCACATGACCCTCTTCCCATTGAAAAAACTAAAGTTGGATCAAAATGGCCGACTTTAAAATGGCCACCATGGTTACCACCCATCTTGAAAAGTTTCCCCCCTCCCATATACTAATGTGCCACAAACAGGAAGTTAATATTACCAACCATTACCATAAATCTGTCGCCACCGTTATGCTCTCCTTTAAACATTATTCACAGTAGTGCTTGTGAGAAAGGTGTTCTCTCAATGATATGAGCAAAGAGGCATTGGGATTCATGTGCTACAAGCTAACCCAACCCATCAACCTTCTCAGAGCTCTAACTTTTTTATTTTTCCATTCACATAGCCGTATGTGGGCATATTTTTTTGTGGTACAAGTTGTACATTCCAATAGCACCATTTAATATTACATATGATGTAGTAGGAAGCCAAAATTCCAAATGGGGTGGAACGGGGGGAAAAATGAAATTTTTTTCATAGTTTTATGGGTTTCGTTTTTAACGGCTTTTGATATGCAGTAAAACTGACTTGTTCCCTTCATTCTCTTGGTTGGTATAATTACAGCGATATAACATTTAGATAGTCTTTCTTGTGTTTTAATACTGAAAAAATAAAACAAAAAAATATATAATTTTTTTTTTGCATGGTCAAATTCTGAACCATGTAACTTTCTATATTTATGTATGTGGGGCTAAATGAGAGCTCATTTTTTTGTGTACAGATCTGTAGTGTGTATGACTTTTTGATCAAACTGTATTCAATTTTTTTGGGAGGTGAAGTGATAAAAAATGTCAAATTGGCCATTTTTTTTTCTGCTATGGCATTTACTGTACATGATACATTTATATTTTAATAGTATGGGCATTTTGGGACACAGCAATGTCTGTGATCTTTATTATATTTTTTATTATAGGGAAAGGGGGTGATTTGAATTTTTATATTTATTGAAACGTTTTTTTACTGTTTCTTTTTTTACTTTTTAAGTCCCCTTTGGGACTTGAATGTGCCATCTTCAGATCATTTCTTCCTTACACTTCAATGAATTAGCATTGCAGTGCATGGGAGATTCACTAGTTTTCTATGGAACCTTGCAACCCTAAATGGGAATTACAGCTGTAATAGCCTCAATTCCTTGAGAGAGACTTACGCCATTACAGAGAACAAATAGCTTCCCTGATCTGTGAGCAGGGAAGCCATTCGAGCCCTAGGAGTGCAATCCTCCCAGGGAAAGTCGACTCAGGTGCCATTGTCACAATTGTTTATCCTAATGTATGTTTCATACAAAACCAGTTGCTGTTACACTTATGTTTGTCACCTGACTCAGATTATGGCATATGAGTACATTTGCTCACATTTAATGCCACCAAAGATATATAATTAGATCACTGCCTGATAAAGAACGTTTAAGTATATAATCATATCATATGTCGTATATAAGTATATAATCAGCACACCCATTGGACCTGCTGAAGGGCAATACATTTTTATACCTCCAGTCACATCCCTTACAAGTTTGCAACCAGAATTTTTCATTTTTCTTGACAACTTATCCCAAAATCATGGGCCAACATTTTTTATGAACAAATTGGAAAACCACAATGAATGTTAAAGATTATAAATAATACTATAGCTCAATGTACTGATAAAAAGCCATTACCAGTATTTACTGTGAGCTGTGAAATGATGATAATTAATTACCTCAAAAATAATCAATTCAAGTAACACTGGCCTAAAAATAAATCACAAACACATTATATAATGATATATTGTTAGTGAAGAGCTTAATGGAAACAACCCCAGCAATCTATAAAAGTGAATAGTTTAACATATGAGGGGCAAAGTTATGAATCAATTATTTGGCATCCAGTAGTTTACCCACCTCCTTATGCTCCACCACTGTCTGGTGCCCCAATCACTAGTTCAAAACTAAGCTTGCAGGAGTTGAGAGTGCACACCCACTAAATGCAGACCTGAATGCAGACCTAAGACTTCCTAAGTAAATACCTGACCCAGAAGAGACAGCCTAAATAAATGTAGAACCAAGACCAGGAACATCCAGAGCGTGGTTGTCCCAGGAGGGTTTCCATGCTGACCAGCCAAGTTCCAATTGGACTAGATGCTGGGCTAATCAGGTGTCTGGCTCGGTGTCCTAGGCTTAAGTCAGTGATTTACTGCTTGTCAGTGCCTGTGATTGATTTCTGACTCCAGTTTGTTTTATTTTAAGTTCAGAACAGTACTTCATTTTTGTTGGACCTTCCAGTGTATTGTCCTTGTGTTGGTTCAAGATTTACCTTTTGTCTTCTACTCCTGGCTTTGATTCCTTGGCTTGTTTCTCGATTAACTTCTAGTCTACTGTTTTGGATTCTACTGACTTTCCTGGCTATGCCTCTGGCTTGTACTTCTCTCCTTCTACTCTTTGGCAATTGATAAGTCTACTACCTGTGATCTTAAACCTGTTTTCTTCCATTTTACGCCACAGATCCCTAGTAGTCCAGTCCAACTGGCATTACAGCGGGCTCTGGTGAACACCTAAGGATAACCTTAGATCTACCGAAGTGATGAATAAAGGTAGGTAACAGGTATTTCCTTCATACTTCAGTATTTATAACATGGCCCCCAAATAAATAGACTTTAGACTCATCCTAAATACAGATCCGAGTAGAGAGCCTCCTAAATACAGACCCTAGACCAGACACAATAAACAAATGCAGACCCTGTACAAGTTCATAGTAGTTAATACTCCCCTCATCTGTAGAACCTTTTAGCTTTGCCCTCTGCCCTTAGTCAGGACCCTTATAGATATGGTCATGTGACCTTATCTGTTAAGGTCCTTCAATAGGTGCTGCATACAGTGGGGGAAAAAGTATTTAGTCAGCCACCAATTGTGCAAGTTCTCCCACTTAAAAAGATGAGAAAGGCCTGTAATTGACTTCATAGGTAGACCTCAACTATGAGAGACAAAATGAGAAAACAAATCCACAAAATCACATACAAGACCACTGATAATCTCCCTTGATCAGTGGCTCCACGCAAGATCTCCCCGTGGGGTCAAAATGATCACAAGAACTGTGAGCAAAAATCCAGAACCACACGGGGGGAACTAGTGAATGACCTGCAGAAAGCTGGGACCAGCGTAACAAAGGCTACCATTAGTAACACACTACGCCGCCTGGGACTTAGATCCTGCAGTGCCAGACGTGTCCCCCTGCTTAAGCCACTACATATCCGGGCCTATCTGAAGTTTGCTAGAGAGCATTTGGATGTTCCAGAAGAATATTGGGAGAATGTCATATGGTCAGATGAAACCAAAGTAGAACTGTTTGGTAGAAACACAACTCATCATGTTTGGAGGAGAGTGAATGCTGAGTTGCATCCAAAGAGCACCATCCCTACTGTGAAGCATGGGGGTGTCAACATCATGCTTTGGGGCTGTTTCTCTGCAAAGGGACCAGGACGACTGATTCGTGTACATGAAAGAATGAATGGGGCCATGTATCGTGATATTTTGAGTGCAAACCTCCTTCCATCAGCAAGGGCATTGAAGATGAAACGTGGCTGGGTCTTTCAGCATGACAATGATCCCAAGAACACCGCCAGGGCAACGAAGGAGTGGCTTCGTAAGAAGCATTTCAAAGTCCTGGAGTGCCTAGCCAGTCTCCAGATCTCAACCCCATAGAAAACCTTTGGAGGGAGTTGAAAGTCCGTGTTGCCCAGCAACAGCCCCAAAACATCACTGCTCTAGAGTAGATCTGCATGGAGGCATGGGCAACATACCAGCAACAATGTGTGCCAACCTTGTGAAGACTTACAGAAAATGTTTGACCTCTGTCATTGCCAACAAAGAATTTATAACAAAGTATTGAGATGAACTTTTGTTATTGACCAAATATTTATTTTCCACCATAATTTGCAAATAAATTCTTTAAAAATCAGACAATGCGATTTTCTGGATTTGTTTTCTCATTTTGTCTCTCATAGTTGAGGTCTACCTATGATGTCCATTACAGGCCTCTCTCATCTTTTTAAATGGGAGAACTTGCACAATTGGTGGCTGACTAAATACTTTTTTCCCCACTGTATATTTGTGCTACAGGACTGGTAGTACATTGCAGTTTCAATGCTACAAAATCCAATGTTCTTAAAATTTTGACGATCGTCATTTTCAGGTGCTTTGCTTATCCCTCTTCCCGTTCCTGAGTATATAGATGTAGAAGAGCTTGTCAATTCAGAGTTTATTATATAACACATGTATAACACAATGTACTTTTTCATAGGACTGTAAGTACACCTATCATATGGTATCTCAACTGAACTATCACCATGCACAAAAGATACACCTCAATAGCAAGCTCTGCTACATCTATAAATTGGTTACATTATGTTATCTATGACCTTAAGGCTTCTCTTGACAGTATCTGCTGTCATAAAGTTTAGTGTATTGAAAAGTTCCTGAATCTCTTGATGACCATCAATTACCTGATTACATAGAGCTGAACAGTGGAAACGCCGCTGCAGGCAGCACACTTTCTAAACCATTGATTGATGTAATTGATGATAGCTCTATCCTTAGTTGCTGGCCTGTCGGCTACCAAGGGAAGCTCACATTACTCTCTGTCTCCATCACTAAGTAACAGCTAATGAAAGCAGATGCTCACTGGGTTATCTCAGCTGTAAACAAACATTCACGGCCTGATAAAATAACAGCTTTATTGAAGATAGGGCCGCACTGTGATATGTCTGATAATGCGGAAGAGTGAAATGAAGCCTTCATTCAACTGAAAATACAAATTGATCCAATTGGAAACATTTCTTGCAATTCCTGCTTATCCAAAAATATCTAAGAACCATTTTATATGTATTTCTTTTTTAACCATATTTCATTTTTTTCTTGCTTACAGCTAGAGATGAGCGAGCACTAAAATGCTCGGGTGCTCGTTATTCGAGTCGAACTTTTCCCGATGCTCGGGTGCTCGTTTCGAATAGCGAACCCCATTGAAGTCAATGGGAGACTCGAGCATTTTTGCGGGGGACCAAGGCTCTGCCTAGGGAAGGCTGGGTGAGAACCTGGAAACCTAAGCAATTTGGAGATGTGGACGTTGAGGGCTTGGGCATGTGGGTGGGTGGAACTGTATTTATTCTTGCGCTCCAGCGTCTGCTGTAAAGACAGCTGAACGCTGCGCTGGGACACATTGGTGGACACTGTGGAGGATCGTTGAGGCGAAGGTGTGGTTTTCCGGCGGGAGGCGCTCGTGCCGGGGTCCTGGGCAGGGGGTTGACTAGCAGAGGCAGCGAGTGACGCAGGGGGTTGACTAGCAGAGGCAGCGAGTGACACAGGGGAAGGAGCAGTGGTGTGACCCGCAGGAGGTGGTGAACGGCCTTGGTTCCATTGAGTGGGGTGTTTAGCACTCATATGCCTGCGCATGCTGGTGGTGGTTAGGCTAGTAGTGGTGGCACCCCTGCTGATACTGGTGTGGCACAGGTTGCACACCACAGTCCGTCAGTCATCCTCACTTTCTTTAAAGAACCTCCAGACTTGAGAACATCTAGGCCTCGCCACGGGAGCTTCACTACGGGAAACAGTTGCTGCTGATGCACCAGCTCTGGCCCTGCTTCTCCCTCTGGCCACACCACTGCCTCTTACAACCTGTTCTGGTGCAGCACTCGCCTCCGCCTCAGAAGCATTGTCTTCACTCGGCATATCAACCCAGCTAGGGTCAGTCACCTCGTCATCCTCCGATTCCTCAGTCTGCTCCCCCCTCGGAATTCCTCCCCTAACAACAACTTCACTACTGTCTGACAACCGTGTCTCCTCATCGCCCGACACCTCTTTACAAACTTCTTTCACTAACTCAACATTGTCATCATCACCCACAGACTGCGACAGTTGGAAAACTTGGGCATCGGGAACGAGGTCAGCAGCAACCTGAGAAGTGGTTTGTGACTCTGGGAAGGGTCCAGAAAACAGTTCCTGAGAGTATGCCGGATCACATTCCAAATTTTCCTGGGAGGGGGCAGACTGGTGAGAAGGAGGTTGAGGTGGAGGAGCCAGAGGAGTGCTCCCTTGGGTAACGTGGGAGGATTGCGTGGAAGACTGACTGGTGGACAAATTACTTGAAGCATTGTCCGCAATCCACGAGATCAGCTGATCGCACTGTTGTGGTTTCAACAGTCCTCTACCACGTGTCCCTGTAAGTTGAGACATGAAGCTAGGGAGTGTAACTCTGCGGCGTTCCACAGCTCCCTCATCAGCAGGTACTGTCTCACCCTGCCCAGGACCACGGCCTCTGCCCCCTGCAGTAATTGAATGCCCACGCCCTCGTCCTCGACCCTTAGCCCTGGGGTTCAACATTGTTTGTATATAAGTGTATGATTAAAAAAAAAAAATTAAACGGGCCTGGTGTACTGAAACCCACAAACTTGTTCAGTCTGGTAGAATTAAGTGACGTACAGAAAGTGTCACCTGGACAGTATATACGGATGGGAGCGAATGTGCTGAACTGTGACACACAGAAAGTTTACACGCAGCTGAGTAAAATGGATTTGTATCACTGAGCTAAAACAACTGAACTAATAATTTTTTTTTTTTATATTTTGTTTTTTTGGGAACGTGACGTGCAGGAAATATGGTAGAACTGACTGACACCCTCTTAACGGTGGCTATTTAGTCTGCGACCCAGACAAATGTCACACAGAGAATATTCTGGATCAAGCGGTAGATGATATTGGTAGCAAATGACTTGGTTGTATTGTGTGACATACAGAAAGTGTCACCTGGACAGTATATACAGATGGGAGCGAATGTGTTGAACTGTGACACACAGAAAGGTTACACGCAACTGAGTAAAATGGATTTGTATCACTGAGCTAAAACAACTGAAAAATTATTTTTTTTTTTTATATTTGTTTTTTTATATATTTTTAAAATTTTGTTTTTTTGGGAACGTAACGTGCAGGAACTATGGTAGGACTGACTGACACCCTGTTAACGGTGGCTATTTAGTCTGCGACCCAGAGAAATGTCGCACAGAGAGTTTTCTGGATCAAGCGGTAGATGATATTGGTAGCAAATGACTTGGTTGTATTGTGTGACGTACAGAAAGTGTCACCTGGACAGTATATACGGATGGGAGCGAATGTGCTGAACTGTGACACACAGAAAGGTTACACCAAGCTGAGTAAAATGGATTTGTATCACTGAGCTAAAACAACTGAAAAAATATTTTTTTTTTATATTTGTTTTTTATATTTTTTTTACAATTTTGTTTTTTTGGGAACGTAACGTGCAGGAACTATGGTAGGACTGACTGACACCCTGTTAACGGTGGCTATTTAGTCTGCGACCCAGAGAAATGTCGCACAGAGAGTTTTCTGGATCAAGCGGTAGATGATATTGGTAGCAAATGACTTGGTTGTATTGTGTGACGTACAGAAAGTGTCACCTGGACAGTATATACGGATGGGAGCGAATGTGCTGAACTGTGACACACAGAAAGGTTACACAAAGCTGAGTAAAATGGATTTGTATCACTGAGCTAAAACAACTGAAAAAATATTTTTTTTTTTATATTTGTTTTTTATATTTTTTTTACAATTTTGTTTTTTTGGGAACGTAACGTGCAGGAACTATGGTAGGACTGACTGACACCCTGTTAACGGTGGCTATTTAGTCTGCGACCCAGAGAAATGTCGCACAGAGAGTTTTCTGGATCAAGCGGTAGATGATATTGGTAGCAAATGACTTGGTTGTATTGTGTGACGTACAGAAAGTGTCACCTGGACAGTATATACGGATGGGAGCGAATGTGTTGAACTGTGACACACAGAAAGGTTACACGCAAGCTGAGTAAAATGGATTTGTATCACTGAGCTAAAACAACTGAACTAATAATTTTTTTTTTTAATATTTTGTTTTTTTGGGGAACGTGACGTGCAGGAAATATGGTAGAACTGACTGACACCCTCTTAACGGTGGCTATTTAGTCTGTGACCCAGACAAATGTCACACAGAGAATTTTCTGGATCAAGCGGTAGATAATATTGGTAGCAAATGACTTGGTTGTATTGTGTGACGTACAGAAAGTGTCACCTGGACAGCATATACGGATGGGAAAGAATGTGTTGAACTGTGACACACAGAAAGGTTACACGCAGCTGAGTAAAATGGATTTGTATCACTGAGCTAAAACAACTGAACTAATAATTTTTTTTTTTATATTTTGTTTTTTTTGGGAACGTGACGTGCAGGAAATATGGTAGAACTGACTGACACCCTCTTAACGGTGGCTACTTAGTCTGTGACCCAGACAAATGTCACACAGAGAATTTTCTGGATCAAGCGGTAGATGATATCGGTAGCAAATGACTTGGTTGTATTGTGTGACGTACAGAAAGTGTCACCTGGACAGTATATATGGATTGGAGTGAGTCAGTGCTTAACTGTGACACACAGAATGGTTCCACAGTGCTGTGTGCAATGGATTTGTATCACTGAGATAGAACAAAAAAAAAAAAACAGGGTTAGATATGGCGATAGCTGCACTACTAGTGCCAGCCAGCCAAGTGACAAAAAAAAAATAAATAAAATGTCTTCTAGCCCTTAGAAGGGCTGTTGGGTTCTTTGTGGGTGATCCCTGCCTAACAGACAACTAAATGCAGGCCCTAACACTGTCCCTGAAAGGCAGCAGCTCTATCCCTAACGACATCCAGACGGCATCTGAGCCGAGCGCCGCGGCCAGTCGGTAGTATATTCCAGGGTCACCTGATCAGGCCAGCCAACCCCTGCTATCGACATGTAAGGGCCCCACGTGATGCTGGGTGTACTGTAGAGTCTCCTGGCTTGTGATTGGCTGTGTTTTTAGGCGCCAAAAAAGCACGATGCGGAAGTTGCCATTTCCTCGAGCATGGCGAGATACTTGTCCGAGCATCGAGCAGTTACGAGTACCCTAATGCTCGAACGAGCACCAAGCTCGGACGAGCATGTTCGCTCATCTCTACTTACAGCCTTTTTGAATACACTGGGAGACAATGAATATTTCATTACAGTCCATGTGCTTATACTGTCCCAACATGTGAATCTAGACTTGAATCTAGTAGCTAGACAGGATAGCCATTTTTGTTGTGGTGGCCATTATGGTTGTTTCCCAGCTTTCTCAAAAACAGATGTAGGACTTCAAATTCAATTTCAAATTCTTCCAAGAACTTTATTTCCTACACTATAATATGGTGGTGAGGGTGGGTGTGGAGATATGGAATTGATGAAAATGACAACAGCCCTGAACTTCAAAATGGTTCTTACAGCAATTCTAATTTTTACCTCTCCACCCCTTAACCCAAGTCATAATCTGACATAATAGGACTGGTTAACACTTTGGAGAAACATAGATAAGTTGGATATCCCTACTATTAACTACCATAGATAACTTGTCAGCAGGATCCACCCCCATTAAACCTGGAATTCTCCCTGGTAAGGTTGGTCATGCGGATTAAAATGATACCTGTCTTAATAAAATCGGATGTATTTTTTTTTTTATGAACATGAGGGATTCAGTGCACTGATGGGTCGGACTTAGCCCCTTGAAGCACCTTAGCTCTTCAGCTTTCCAATATTGAGCAAATTTCTTGAAATTTGTTTCAGGTCCAATTAAACCGAATCAGTCCAAAAATTATATTCAGATCCAAATTGATACTATGCAGATCAAAAGTGACCCAACTGGCATGGAAATAGGTATATAACACTCTGAGGTCTCCTAGGTTCTTTAATGCAATGGCAGCAATAATATAAAGACATGTATATCTTTGGGCAAATGCATGGCTGACAATATTAACTAACAGCATGTGGAACAATTGAGTGGAACGGATGCCATAGCCACGGGGTGCCTGCTGTTTCATATAGCAGACACCTGTGGCTCATGTCTAATATACAAAGCTGAGTGTATGTGTGTATGTCTGCTAAAGGAATCCGCATTGTCGCAGGCCAGTCCCTTCTACGCTGCATCTGACCGGGATTGCAAAAATGAAGGTAAAAATCACCTTCTGTCAGCTGCAGGGGTGGGAGGGAGGTTGACTTTCTCCCTGCAGCTCATTCTCAGACTGCACAGTTCTGCTGTCTAAGAGTGAGCTGTTCAAAAGGACATCCCAGTGTCCATCCAGGCCCTGTGCATGACAGAGGACAGAGAGTCTGAAAGCCAGACTGTCCAGCCTCCCCCCAATGTGAAGCCGTGCCACCGGTCCCCATGAAGCCACGCCCCCTGTGTCCATCCAGGCCCTGCGCATGACAGAGGACAGGGAGTCTGAAAGCCGGACTGTCCAGCCTCCCCCCAATGTTGAGCCGTGCCACTGGTCCTCATGAAGCCACACCCCTAAACCCAAGGCCACGCCCCCTGGTTCCATGAAGACACTGAGGAGAAGCTGTCTGAGCGTGAGCTACTGAAAGGGTGGACATCCCTGCCTAAAACCAGACCTCTGACCACCCTAGGAGAAGGCTGATGTTAGGATGGCCAGATGTCCGTCTTTAGGTGGAGAATCCAGTTTTCTGGCTACCTACTCTCGCAGTGCCTGAACGGACGCAAGGATGTCCACCCTTTCAGTAGCTCATGCTCAGACAGCTTCTTCTCCGTGTCTTCGATGAGGCAGGGGGCATGGCCTCATGTTTAGTGGTGTGGCTTCATGGGGACCAGGGGAGCTGCTTCACGTTTGGGGGAATGGCTGGTAAGGTCCGGCTTTTTGGGGTGAAGACAGTGGCCACCCTAGTTGCTGTGGAGGTCACAGTTAAAGGTGTGGGTGCTGTGGATGTTTCTGTTAAAGGGAACCTGTCATCTCCGAAACACCCTCTGAACTAGAGTAAGCGGTGTATAGTGTAAGTGATGCTGAATCCGAATATGTAAGTTTTATCTTCATACTCACTTCCATTCCGACGCTGTGCTCCCACAAACCAGCAGTAAAATGCATTGACAGGACTCTTCTTTGAGTTCTCTCCATTATGTGAGTGAGCACTGGAGTCCACTGAGTGCATTTTACTGCAGGTTTGTGGGAGCACAGCGTTGGAATGGAAGTGAGTATGAAGATAAAACTTACATATTCGGATTCAGCATTACTTACACTATACACCGCTTGCTCTAGTTCATGGGGTGTTTTGGAGATGACAGGTTCCCTTTAAGGGGCGGGCACTGTAGAGGTCACTCTCGATATCTTTTAATGACACATACACAAACATTAAATGAAATAGATTAAATATGCCTGGGCGAAGCCGGGTCCTTCAGCTAGTATATATATATATATATTCAAATCACCCCACTTTCCTCAAAATAAAAAAATAAACATTATGGGTATCACAAAAATGCCAATACGATGAAATTATCCCTAGTATGCATAACCCGGACCTTTTAGGCCCGCTAGCTTACTTTTTTGCTATTTTCTGCAAGATTACTTTAGTTAGAATTTTGAAACTCTAGGTATTCCTCAAGTTTGTAGAGTAATTTCCAGTTGTTTATAAAGTTTTATGCAATAGGCATTTTGGTATAATATAGCAAAAGGCAAACAAACTGCAGTGCTCACCTGCACATCCAGCAGAGGAAGTACGGACAGGGCCCGGCCACATCAAAATGGAATAGAAAAGTAAAGTCCAGCTTCCGTATAAAATGCTTGAATCAGTATTAATAGCGGTAAAAGCCAAACAAGTAGTACATGGACGGTCTACACATTTCGGACCCCTGCATCACGGTCCTTATTCATGACACCAATAAGGACATGAATAAGGACCATGATGTAGGGGTCCGAAACACGTAGACCGTCCATGTACTACTTGTTTGGCTTTTACCGGTATTAATAAAGACGCAAGCATTTTATACGGAAGCTAGATTTTACTTTTCTTTTGCATTTTGGTATAACAATGCTTTTTTGGAAAACCACATATTTACATAACACGGGCCTTTTAGGCCCGTATTATGTTTATCATATACTCATCGGTTTATGTGTCACAAGTTACTGTATTATTGTAATCTGGGTTGCTGGGGAGGGGGGTGGATCATGCCTGTGTGTAGAATGTCATGGCCATGTGATCTTGGGAGGGAGACTGACTCCTCCTTCCCAACGTCACATAGCCATGACATCATCACAGGTCTTTCTGAACACAGTAATGAGCATCAGGAGGACAGCATACACTGGTGCTGATTGCTGAAGGACCTATGATGATGCCATGTGATGTTGGGAGGAATGAGTTAGCCTCTTTCTCAGCCTCTTTCTTTCTAGAAGAACCTGGCAAAGTGTATACCTTGTGAGTCACAAAAATCCTGAGCAGTGTACATCACCTAGAAGAAAGTCTAAAAGGTGACAGCTGCTGACGATCAGAGAAGGAGGGTGAGGGGCAGACACACACTTGGAAAGAGTGGACAACCCCGATTGTAATCATTGTTTTTTCCTTTTAGTTTACTGACATCTAAGGCTACTTTCACACTAGCAAAAATTACTTTTTTTTATTTTTTTTATTTTTTTTTTTAAGTATTTATTTGCAAAAATTATCATTACATTATACTAAATAGGTAAATTGCGCACATAGGCACTGTCCAAAGATAATGTAAAAGAAGAAACAAAAATAAATAAATAAATAAATTGCAGCCAATCAGAACACATAATACGAAAATTTGAAGCAAAAAGAAGCAAAATACAAAACACAAATAATAACTAGCATTATGCTCACACAAAATAAATAAGTGAATAAAACAAATACTAAAGACTACAGAATAAAAATAATAAATAAAAAAGCAAAGAAAGTAAACAAATAAACCATATGTTCTTATCCTCGGTCCAAATCATAAAACATAATGTGTAAAATATAAGTGCTAATATATAAATATATATACTAGAATCCAGGCAATTCCCTGGTCACAGATTGTTTCTATACGATAACCACGGCTGCCATACCGTAAGGTACTTTAGATGAGTACCTCGTTCCCACCCCACCAACTCCTCCATTCGTGCTAATTGATCTACTTTCTGATGCCACATGCCTACTGTCGGGGGGTCAGAGGAGTGCCATTGAGATGGAATAAGTTGCTTAGCTGCTGTGAGGAGGTGTGTTGCTAGATCACCCACCCGTGGTGTAAAAGTCAAAGTAGGCATCCACAGCAGAATCAGAGCTGGTGTTGGAGAGATGGAGACCCGGCATACTTTTTCAATCACTTCCAGAACAGACTCCCAAAATGGGCGTAACACAGGACAATCCCACCAAATATGTGAAATGGTTCCTGAAGCCAATCCACATCTCCAACAATCATCTTCTGACTTTAAGCCAATAGAGGCCAAGTAAGAGGGTGTTCTATACCATCTAGTATAGAGTTTAAAAGATGACTCCTGAGCCCTCACACAGCAAGAGAACCCATGGGACATCTTAGCAAGCGAGCTCACCTCATCTGTTGAGAAGGTTTTAGCAAGTTCTTTCTCCCATGCCATAACATAATAAGGCTTAAATACTGGTGAGGGAGCGATGAGCTTATTATAACAATACGACAACAGTTTACTTGGAAGTTTGGAACTGGTGAGCACATCATCCAGCCAGCACTCTTTCCTACATTCTGGGAATTTTGCTCTAAACCTGGCCCCCATCACTGAAAAGTCAGACAAAAAAGGAGCAGGGAAACGAGCAAGAGAAGGAGTGGACAGCAATAATGTCACAAGAGGAGCGGTCCCAAATGCATAAAGATCAGATAGCGCCTTACTCCGGAAATGTGTCCAGAGAGGCGGCGTCAGCAAGGGACTCTCTCTAAGAAAAGCAGGAACTAATGACAAAGGCATAGCTGAAGAAGGTAATGTCCCAAAGCCAGAAGATGAGGACAGAAAAGAATAGAGGACACGAAGAGTAGCGAAAGTTAGCGGATGAGTAGTCTCAAAAGCAACCGGTAGAGGACCCTGTCTCCACAACGAAGCCAAATATTGTTGGGGAAACAGACACCTCTCCAAATCCACATACAATGGCAAGTCACCAGGGGTCTCATAAGGAAAAACTAAAGTAAGCCATCTACTAAGATGTGCTGCTTTATAATAGACACGGAGATTGGGCAAACCAAACCCTCCGTCTCTCTTGCGTAGTGTAAGATGATAATAAGAAATTCTAGGTTGTGCTCGGTTCCACAAGAATTCTGAGAACACTCTACGCACTGCAGTAAAGAAGGACGAGGGAATAGAAATAGGGAGGGTCTGAAATAAGTAGTTAAATTGGGGAAGAATATACGTTTTTAAGAAGTTCTTACGCCCCATCCAAGAAGCAAAGGGAAGATGAAGAGTACGCAGTCGATCAGTAACTTTGCGAAGAAGTGGGGAATAATTATGTTTAAAAAGAAGTTTAGGATCAGGGGTGAGATAAACACCTAGATATTTTATGAAAGCAGTTGCCCATTGAAAGGGAAGGGAGCTACGCAGGGGCTGTATAATCCGCTCAGGAGTCGAGACATTCAATACCTCTGATTTGGTATAATTAACCTTAAAATTAGACACCACTCCAAAACTGATCAAATAAAGAGAGAAGCTTTGGAAGGGCGCGGGCAGGGTTAGCTATAATAACTAACAAATCATCGGCAAACGCCGCAGTTTTGTGCTCAAAGAACCTACTTTAATACCAGCAATGTCCGAGTCCTGACGGATTTTTTGCACAAGGGTCTCCATTACTAAAACAAATAAAGCCGGGGATAAAGGACAACCCTGTCTAGTCCCATTTCGTATTTGAAAGGTCGGAGACAGGGTGCCATTGATTTTAAGTTTAGCATGAGGGCAGGAATATAGAGACATTATAGCCAAAATAAATTGGGGTGGAAACTTAAATTTATTTAAAGTACTTTGCATAAAGGCCCAACTGACCCTATCAAAGGCCTTCTCGGCATCAGTGCCAAGAAGGACCAATGATGAGCCAGAGGATCTAGCACTACAAATCAGTTGTATTACTCTAGAGGTATTGAATCTCCCTTCTCGCATAGGCACAAAGCCCACTTGTTCTGGGCCCACTAGACAAGGAAGAAGCAACTGTAACCTGAGGGCGAGAATCTTTGCCCACCATTTCAAATCCGCATTTAGAAGAGAAATGGGGCGATAGTTCCCACATTGCTCCATATCTTTACCTTCCTTGGGTATAAGAGTGATATAGGCCTCAAGAGCCTGTGGGTGCAAAGACGACCCCCCCAGGATAGAGTTGCAAAAAGTAGTAAAATGAGGAACCAAAATTTTACGAAACTGCTTATAATACAAAATCGGGAGGCCATCCGGGCCTGGTGACTTACCACTGGATATGGAAGACAAGACTCTGTCAGCTTCAGCTTCTGTTATAGGAGCTAGAAGCGACTGCGATTGTTCAGACGAAAGGCTAGGAAGTTGGAGAGAATCAAGAAAAGAAGACGTTAAAGAGAGCAAAGAGGGGGAGGAGCCAGGCAGAGATGGAGGAGGTAAGTTATATAGTTTGGTATAAAACTCCGAAAAGGAGCGGGATATATCATCAGTAGACGTTAATAACTCCCCTGAGGGAGATCTTATTCCCCGAATAAACACTTTTTGATCCTGAGCCTTCACCAAGGAAGTCATCAGCTTAGAGCCCTTATCTCCATGTAGATAGTATTTAAAGCGCGAATACTGAGAAGTCTTTGCTTCTCTATCATTCAACAAGTTTCGCAACTGTGTTCTGAGGGTAGTCAACTCCTCAAGAGTAGCAGAGTGCCGGCTCAATTTGTGTTTACGTTCCAAAGACGATATATTAGAATAAAGCTCATTAATTTGTGCCATCTTCTTCTTTTTATGCATAGTACCTAATGAGATGAACTCGCCTCTCATAAACGCTTTATGCGTCTCCCAAATCGTGGGCATGCTAACCTCTGGAGTTGAATTTGTAGAAAAAAAAGCCACGAGGGCACTCTCTAACCTTGTTATATATTGTGGAACCCCCAACAAAGTGGTGTTAAGAGACCACTTTATAAAAGGTTTAGGAATAGATTTCACAATCAGGGACAATGAAATTGGGGCGTGGTCTGATATCGCTATCTGACCCACGTCAGAGGCCAACACCAATGGGACAAGTGCTTTGGATACCCAAAAATAATCAAGACGGTGGTATGAGGCATGTGGGTGGGAAAAGAAGGAAAAGTCCTTAATACTTGGATGTTGTAGTCGCCAGACATCCCACAGCCCCATATCACCGAATATAGATCTTAAGCGCCTCAAGGCCTTAGAGGAGAAGGCCGTGGAGGGTGGGGAGGAGTCCAACAATGGATCCATAGCCACGTTGAAGTCCCCCCCCAACCACCACAGCTCCCTCCGCAAATTCTCTCAATCTAAACAATGACTCCTCTATCCAAGCAATTTGGCCTGAATTGGGTGCATATACACTTGCCAAGGTCAGCAGTTCTCCTGCAATTTTCGCTTTAATAAATAAATATCGACCCTCTTGATCTGAACATTCAGACACCAACTCAAAGGGAAGGTTCTTACTAATACCTATGCTAACCCCACACTTAGGGCGGGTTGGGTGGCAGCTATGGAACCAATGTATAAACTGGGATTTCCCCAGAACCGGTATGTGCTTAAGTTTATAATGAGTTTCTTGCAATAATATAATATCAGCCCGCAATTTACGGACCACAGTGAGCACTTGAGACCGCTTCTGAGGAGACCCCATTCCTCTAACATTGAAAGATACCACATGAACTTCTGCCATAAAAAAAACAGTACATAATATAAAAATGAAAAAATACCATGCCTAGTTGCCGCTGCCTAGTAATAATCCAATATTGCAGATAAACCTGCCGAGGTAATAAGGACACAAATAAACAAAAAAAAAAAAACACCAAAAAACACACACAAAAAACCCACACAAAAATATATATATATATATATATCAGATATATATCTAATTCAGGCTGCAAAAAATACAAACAAATTATAATAGACAGCATCAGCATGGCGTAGGGGGTGAAAAATGGTGGAACAACACCCATACGGCAAGTGCTGATCCCGTTCCCCTAAGAAGAAAACACACACATACATATACATACATATACATAGCATAGTGCAAAACACCTCATTGGCCCCAAGCAGCTATAACACCACCTATAAAAAGAAAAAGAAAGAAAAAAGAAAAAAATAGTATTCTTAAAGCAAAGGAAAAACATTAATGAACAGTCTCCCAGAACTCACAACCGGGTAATCAAGTAAACGGAAGAAAAAGGAAAAAGTCCCGTCCAGACAATATTCCACGGGAGTTCAACGATTATAATAAATAATCAATTCCTTTTCTTCTTGGGAGACTTGTTTTTCGTTTTCTTAGTGGACCATTTTTCCACTGCTGGCACTGGAGGCAACGGATCCAAAGCCGCCAGAGGCAGCCATGAAAGCACAGGTACAGGATCCATATCCAAGCAACCCCACACCGCTGGTAAATCCTCTGGCGTCCGGACGGTAATCTGGCGGCCCTCAACGGTAATCCCCAGTCCAAAAGGGAAAAGCCAGCGAAACATAATTTTCCGTTCCCTTAAGACATCCACAAGGGGTTTAAGGGTACGTCTCCTAGTTAATGTGCTGGGGGCTATGTCCTGAAACATTTGGAACTTGAATCCCTCATACTCCAAAGTAGTACAGCGCCTGGCTGCTTGCAAAATCTCTGCGGCTGCGGTGTAATGCAGGAGGCCGCAAATTATGTCACGTGGCGGGTCATTTGGCGCGGGCTTAGCCCGTAAAGCTAGATGGATCCTCTCAATGTGAATCCCTTCAGCCTTCTCAGGGCCCAGCAGATGTATAAAAATGTCCCTCGCCACTTTTTGCAAGACCTCGGGAGCATAAATCTCTGGGATACCTCGAAGCCTAATATTCTTCCTACTTGGTCCTCGATAGCTAGGAATGCTGTATTCAAATAAGAGGTGTGTGCCATAGCTCGAGAGTGCAGAGCTTCACTATGGAAGATCACTTCCTGCTGCTTAGATTCTAACATCTCCACTCTGCCTCCAATGTGGTGGATATCAGACTTAATGTCTGCTAATTCACTCATGATGGGTGCAACAAGTTGCCGCAGAAAGGCTCGGGAGATAGGGCGGGTGTCAGAGTCCTCACCTGCTTCTGAGAGCTCTGCCCCGGCCTCAGTATCAGACATTGCTGGTGGGTGAGAGTCTTTCCCTGCAGCCGTAGCCATCTTAGCAGGAGCTGCAGCCTGCACACCTGATTGCTTCAGAAGGTAAGTCTGTGTCCCGGATTGCAATTCACTTACTTTAGGGGGCTCAAGGGTATCCCAGGCGATGTCTTTGCCTATTTTCACCATTTAGGGCACACTTGAGGAGCTGAGGTTGCTGTTAGGGAACGGGATCAGCAGAGGAGCTCTACACACACATCTCACTCCATGCACGGCTAAGCCACACCCCTGCCCCAGCAAAAATTACTTCTTAACAGAAGCAGACGCTTTCCCCTGTTTATATACATATAGAGTAGTGTCAGAACAAGTAGTCACTTGTTCTGAACAAGCGTCCAAACATGATGCCTTCATGGAGCAGATACCTTCCCCTGTTTATAAACACATGCAACTGTTAGAAGAAACAGTGGCTTGTTCTGTTCTGAACAAGCATCCAAAAATTATACCTTAACAGAGGTATATACCTGCCCCTGTTTGTACATATGCAAACAGTAATGTCAGAATAAACAGAGGTTTGTTCTACACAAGTCTCAAAAAATGTCTTCTTTTCCTTATGGTAGCAGTGTGGATGTAGAGGGGTAAGCTATGGAGGGATAATAGTGGCAGTACAGCACAGCATGAAACAGATAAGGCAATAGATGTTCATCTATGTAGGGGTAGTAGTAGTGGCAAAGCAGTAGATGTGCAGCTGTGTAGGAATAATGATAGTGGCAGTAGGAAGAGTAGCAGGTGGTGAAGGAAGTAGCAGCCATATGGTAAAAAACATGATGTTAGGATGGCAGACAGCGGTAGTTTCACGATAAGCTAAAATTAAATTGCCACCATTAGCAAAAAATCTATTCATCAGCTGTAGCCACAGGTGTGTAAAAATCCTCATGGATCCATGCTTTATTCATTTTGACAAAACTGATGTTTTGTACATTTGTGGAGCTCTGTCACAGGCTGCAGTAGCCTCGGATCTTTCAGAAGGATTGAGGTTACCCCAGCGAACTAACAGCTTCCCCGATCTCATCATGGAGAAGCCAGACTGTAGTGTTCCTGGGGAAAAGCCTCTCAATTGCCATGGTTACAATGGACCATGACATCTGAAGATTAAATGTCTGTGATCTGCATTAAAACAGCAGAAGCCAGCCATGTTTAATGACCTGACCTCCGACAAACATGTAAGGTGGAGGTTGCGAAGGTGTTAATTGTAATGTTCAGCAAGTGCGAACCCGCTGTCCCACTTGACCAAACTCCTCAGAGGGGGATGACTAAGTGTACCTCTCGTTCTTCACAATACCTCTGATGGTGAGGCAAGACTTTCCCGATGGGTACATTAGGCCCTACCTCTGGGCCTACACAAGAAAAAAGAACTTGGGTGTGGACCCACTGGACTGGCCTCCAGATGGTACGGGACAACCAGAGGGTGGTAGGTGGCCAGAGGCTGATCAGACGGAGGCAAAGCAAGGTCTGTACACAGAGTCTGAGGTCAGATCAGGCAGCAATATGGTGAAGTCCATAAACAAGGTCTGAGGTCAGGGCAGGGGGCAAAATAGCGAAATCCATAAGACAAGATACAAGGTCAGGGCACGCGTCAGTAAGACAAGATCAGTTAAATACTATGCAGGGTCTGGTAACAGTAATGTCAGAAATCACAGAAACATCTTCGCTCACATGAGTTAGACAAGGCTAGGAACCAAAGTTGCTCAGGCACTTTCCTGTAGAAGGAGGTGTGCGCATGCCTCCTCACATAAGGAGGATAGACACACCTGCACACACCCTAAATGCACATAAGGAACTCTGAGCCAGAGTGCAAGATCTGCTCAGAGCCAGAAGGGAGACCACAGCTAAGGACCCTGCTGCCTGCGCCTTTCAGCATGGTGTTCATCAGCGAGGAGAAGTGAGGAAGCCCTGCATCGTCGTGCAGACCCCAACACTCCTAGCTAATCCCCATTAAAAAAAAAGCATACAGCAACCTTTAGTAAAGACTAGAGATGAGCGAGCACTAAAATGCTCGGGTGCTCGTTATTCGAAACGAACTTTTCCCCATGCTCGGGTGCTCGTTTCGAGTAACGAACCCCATTGAAGTCAATGGGAGACTCGAACATTTTTTTCAGGGGACCAAGGCTCTGCCTAGGGAAGGCTGGGTGAAAACCTGGAAACCTCAGAAAATGATGGAAACACCACGGAAATGGACAGGAAACAGCAGGGGCAGCATGCATGGATGCCTCTGAGGCTGCCTAATCCCACCATTACCCCAAATTCTCCTGCAACAGCCTGGTGGTTACCCTCATGGCAATTGTGCTCACCCAGACCAAGAAAGGCGAGGCACACGCCCATCACATGTTAGGGAAGCACCCAACTAGGTGCAACGAAGGTCCATCACCCATGCCCATGCTGGCACTGCTCTCCTATCCCCAGCCACACGATGCAGGCATAAGCCTGACACAGCATGGTGGTGACACCAACAAGTGACCAAGTTAGATGAGGTAGCAGGTGAGCCACCCAAAAATTTAGCCTGACGCAGCATGGCGGTGACAACAGAGTGACCGAGTTAGACTGAGGTAGCAGGAGGTGAAGCACAGATGGTAATTCGAAGGAGGAGGAGGAGGGGTTGGAGGAAGAGGCATAGTAAGTTT
>ONZH01004484.1:0-26498 GCA_900303285.1 Rhinella marina | reverse complement strand
AAGATATTATCATCATCACCTGACTTTAATAATAACTTATATACTGAATGTGAATCATGGAGAATCTACAAGAGAGGAATATACATATATACATCAATCCAGCCTGCGAATACTAAACCTGACGATTCAGATGAGAACTAAGACATCGTAGACATGACAACTTTGAACTCTGATGATTATTGGACATTTTGCCTCGCTTCTGATTGTGCCCCTGTGCTGTGCAGGGAATAACTTGGAATAACTTAAAAGAAAATGCAGGGAAAAATGCTGAGTGTCCAGTGGAGTCTACCATAGATGATGAATGGCTTATCAGCCCTGATCTGGGGAATCCAGTCAGAATGTAGTCATTGGGGGAGTCCTCTGGATACCTAAGCAGGCTGTGTACAAGAGGAGGAAGACACTTATTTACTTGTGTCTCCTTCTCCATCCCATCAGAGAATGAACAGATATAGGATCTGCATTGATGATATAGGGTCTGTCCTGATCGATACACCTCAGATTAATGGATGGCCCATAGGCCCTGGTTTGAACTGAATATAGTCAATTGGGAAAGTCTCTTTAGACTATTAGCAAATTGTATTCAAGAGGAGGAAACTGTTAAAGAAATTTAGTTAGTTGGTGAACACAATTGTGTTAGGGTTGTATATTTCATTATTAGGTGGTCTCCATCTCCTTACAGACATATCTCTTATATCTTATAATCTCTAAGCTCCATTAGATGTCACATATGCTTAAAAATAAAAATGACTCATAATAACTTGATATGTCTGTAGGAAAACAGGAACTTAGCAGAAGTTAATATATGCATATGGAATTTCCCAGATAGATGAAGTAATGTGTATCCCAATTGGCTGCCAATATCACAATTTTGATTTGTTGTTCAATGTAAACTTGTATGATTGTGATTGGACATATTAAAATTGATGACAAAGGGGGGTGTGATTACACCATCATGTATTTCTAATAAAATTAGCTCCCTGGGTGTAACCAGGAGAGATCTGCATGATCAGCAATGAGACTGGACGTGCATTTCTTGTGCTGTGGCCGCACCCTCTTACCATGAAGGGGGAAATTTAACATAATTTGAACACCATAGCCAACTGAGTATTAAATCTAATTTGGGACTTATCCTAAATTACATTAACAAGAGCTACAAAGAAACTGGCTCACATGAGGACCGCCCCAGGAAAGGAAGACCAAGAGTCACCTCTGCTGTGGAGGGTAAGTTCATCCGAGTCACCAGCCTCAGAAATGGCAGGTTAACAGCAGCTCAGATTAGAGACCAGGTCAATTCCACACAGAGTTCTAGCAGCAGACACATCTCTACAACAACTGTTAAGAGGAGACTGTGTGCAGCAGGCCTTCATGGTAAAATAGCTGCTAGGAAACCACTGCTAAGGACAGGCAACAAGCAGAAGAGACTTGTTTGGGCTAAAGAACACAAGGAATGGACATTAGACCAGTGGAAATCTGTGCTATGGTCTGATGAGTCCAAATTTGAGATCTTTGGTTCCAACCACCGTGTCTTTGTGCGACGCAGAAAAGGTGAACGGATGGACTCTACATGCCTGGTTCCCACCGTGAAGCATGGAGGAGGAGGTGAGATGGTGTGGGGGTGCTTTGCTGGTGACACTGTTGGGGATTTATTCAAAATTGAAGGCATACTGAACCAGCATGGCTATCACAGCATCTTGCAGCGGTATGCTATTCCATCCGGTTTGCGTTTAGTTGGACCATCATTTATTTATCAACAGGACAATGACCCCAAACACACCTCCAGGCTGTGTAAGGGCTATTTGACCAAGAAGGAGAGTGATGGGGTGCCACGCCAGATGATCTGGCCTCCACAGTCACCAGACCTGAACCCAATCGAGATGGTTTGGGGTGAGCTGGACAGCAGAGTGAAGGCAAAAGGGCCAACAAGTGCTAAGCATCTCTGGGAACTCCTTCAAGACTGTTGAAATACGATTTTAGGTGACTACCTGTTGAAGCTCATCAAGAGAATGCCAAGAGTGTGCAAAGCAGTAATCAAAGCAAAAGGTGGCTACTTTAAAGAACCTAGAATATAAGACATATTTTCAGTTGTTTCACACTTTTTTGTTAAGTGTATAATTCCACATGTGTAAATTCATTGTTTTGATGCCTTCAGTGTGAATCTACAATTTTCATAGTCATGAAAATACAGAAAACTCTTTGAATGAGAAGGTGTGTCCAAACTTTTGGTCTGTACTGTATATATGTGAATAGCTATTTATATACACGCTGCATGTATCAAGAACCCAGAAACGCATCATCTTTGTGAAACACCCAATAAAAGCCAAATTGACAGAAGGCATGGCCTTCACAAGTAGGCAGAGCTAGCAATACCAAGTATCAAGTACCATAATGCAGTTCAAATGCACCCCAGCAGAACCAAATACTACAGTGCAGCACAACATACTTTTATAGCAGAACCAAATACCACAGTGCAACATAAAATACTGCTATAATAGCACCAAATACCACAGTGCAGCATAAAATATTGCCCCAGCAGCACAAAATACCTCCCCAGAAGCTGCTCCTCTGTGGTGGCCAGGACCAACTGCCACATTCTGTCTTCCTCCTCTTCCAGTTGTCTCTAAGATGTGGAGGAGGGTATGGAAGGGGCGATATGTGGGCCACAGCATTGAGCCAGCCCTACCTTCAGTATGTTGCCTGGTCTTACAGAAGAATGCAGCAATGCATACTTATTACAACCATTAACATCTTCTCTGATGTAGATTTATCATTCCTCATCTTCTCTATTGGGACAAGGACATCATGATGACTTCTTTCAGCCACATCTTGTCTCTGCAGAGTTTGTTACACATATTATTTAGAAACCTCACTTTATTAAAAATGCCCACTGTAGTTCCTCAAGATATGATAATGCCCCCTATGGTGCCTCTACCAATAATATATCATCCCTATTGTGTCCCCAGCAATCATAATGCCCATCATCCTCCCCACTTTATCAACACAAACTTCTTATCCTGGTGCTTCAACAGTGTCATCCTGTTTCCAACTGTTACTGTGCCCACTGTGCTTCCCAGTGTCCCTAAATATATACCGCAGAAAAATAGCCCTAATAGCAATACTGCCCGCTAAAATGCCTCCTGTAATAATAATGCCCCTATTGTGCCTTCGATATTAATAATATGCCCCAGTAATAAAAAAATATCTCCATAGTGCCCTCAGCAATAATAATGCCCCATTGAGCCCACTGCAATAATAATGCCCATCATCCACCCCACCTTCGCAACACTCCCCATCCAGGTGCCTCAACAGTGTCATCCTGCTTCCACCCCCAATACTGTGCAGAAAAAATAGCCCCAGTATTAATAATGCCAACAGTACCAATATTGCCCCTATAGTGCCCCCAGTAATAATGCTCCCTATAATGACCTTATAGTACCCCTACAGTGCCCCTAGTATTAATAATGCCCCTATAGCATGTCCAACACTAATAATATTCCTTATTGATTCACAGTATTAATAATGCCCCCATAGCCCACATTAGGCATCATTGACAGTAGTTATGCCCAGATTGGGCCCCCTTCACAGTAGTTATCCCCCCCTTTCAGTAGTGACCCTTTCATAGTATTTATGCCCCCTTTCAGTATTGCTCCTTCCACAGTAGTTATGCCCACTTTACAGTAGTGCCCCCTCCCCCATACTGTTAATAAAAAAAAAGGAAATTCTTACCTGGGCCGTTCCCCGATGACTGGAGTACATCCTGTGCCCCCCAGCAAGCACACCATGTTCACACATCTCGCCTGCTGGGCTGTGTAAGAGGAGAGCAGGGGCGAATCCTCAGGCCTGCACATTCCTCCTACACAGCCTCGCAAACATGATGTGTGACTATGGCATGCCTGCAGAGGAGCGCCGGCGGCTGAGTTGAACGGGAGTGGACAACTCTCACCATTGGAATTATCTCTCTAAGGTCTAAGGACACAGACACAGTTGAGAGTGGAACATACCTCAGCCGTCCTGGGACCACAGGACAGCATGCGAAATCCAGGACTGTCCTGCAGATCTGGGATGGTTTGAGGTATGTGCTTAGGAGTCCCTACTGTGTTATCTGTCTGTGTCCATTTATTCAGTCAGTGCTATGATGATGAAGCTGGTATCCCCAACTTTTATTCTGTCCCTACTTTTTAATTGTTACTGCTGGGTCCTACTGTATGGGAGACAGTAAGACATGTTTAAGACATGTTTAAAGGAAATGTGTCATCAGAAAATGACCTATTGTTTAAATCACGTTTTTTTATGTTTAATATCTTTTATATCTTTTCTATCTAAAGTATACCAGTACATTGTATAGTTCTTGTTTTTTTAATAGGAAAAAAGATATATAATGTTTTTAGTAATTGCACAAAATAAAATACAATAATGACAAAACCATCCATTATACTGTAGAAGAAGAAGACTTCTGCATTAAGCGACGTCTGCATTAAATCACGGAAATGAACACCACCTGTAGGACTGCAGTGACAGTCATGAAATCTTGTTTCTATTTAAAAAAAATAGTATTTTACCAGACAATAAAACAGTATGCTGCAATATTCTGTCCTGTATTAGATAATCTATCACCATCTACCGCATTTTCCGCTTTATAAGACGTACTCGATGATAAGATGCACCCCAGATTTTACAGTAGGAAAATAAGGAAAAAAATTTCATCAGACCTCATATCAGACCGCCCATAAATTTCAGGACATCACATCAGACCCCCATATCAGCCCTCTAAGTCCGACTCCCATCAGACCTCAGATCAGCCCTTTCAGACCCCCATCAGACCTCAGATCAGCCCACTCAGCCCCATCAGACCTCAGATCAGCCTATTTAGCCCACATCAGACCTCAGATCAGCCCACTCAGCCCCCATCAAACCTCAGATCAGCCCATTTAGCCCACATCAGACCTCAAATCACCCCATCAGCCCACTCAACCCCCATCAGACCTGAGATCAGCCCACTCAGCCCCCATCAGACCTCAAATCACCCCATCAACCCACTCAGCCCCCATCAGACCTGAGATTAGCCCACTCAGCCCATCAGCCCACTCAGCCCCCATATCAGCTCACTGATTAGCCCACTCATCCCCCATCAGACCTCAAATCAGCCCACTCAGCCCCATATTAGCCCACATCAGATTAGCCCACTCAGCCCCATAAGAATAAAATAAAAAACCTCTCTTACCCAGGGCCGTATTAGCAACTAGGCACCGGGGGCATGGTTGCAGGGGGCGGCACCTCGCCGGGAGAATATAACGATTGTGAAAAGAAAAACAAAACAACCCATCCAGAATTTTTTTCTTTTTTTTTTTAAATCCCCGGAGGGGGGTTGGGCTGCTGTAGGGTGGCGCGGGCTATCGGCGACCATGCTGGTGCTAAACTTTTCCCTTTATAAGATGCAGTGCATCTTATAAAGGGAATACTAGCGAGCGCTTCCATAATGGAAGCGCTCACTAGCCTGCAGGAGGAGGGGGAGTGAAGCGCTTGTAGCCCTGTACAGTACTTACCCCTCCTCCTGCTTGCTCTTCCTGAGGGTGGCGCTGCTGTGTCCTGACTGCCTGCAGCGTCAGGACGTACAGAGCGCCCTCTGACCTGACGCTGCTGGAGGTCAGGTGACTTCAGTGCGGGCCCCTGGAAGAGGAGAGAGCGGGGACACAGCCAGGACCGGAGGTAAGTTTTGTTTTTTTTCTTGTCTGATCTGAGGTCTGAAGTGGGGGCCAAAAAGAGATCTTGAAAGGTGGGGACAGAATGGGGGGGTCTGAAAAGGTGGGGACAGAATGGGGGGGGGGGAATCTGAAATGGTGGGACAGAATGGGGGGGTCTGAAATGGTGGGACAGAATGGGGGGGGGAATCTGAAATGGTGGGACAGAATGGGGGGATCTGAAATGGTGGGACAGAATGGGGGGATCTGAAATGGTGGGACGATGGGGGGATCTGAAATGGTGGGACAGAATGGGGGGGATCTGAATGGTGGACAAATGGTGGGACAGAATGGGGGGGATTCTGAAATGGTGGGACAGAATGGCGGGGGGTCTTGAAATGGTGGGACAGAATGGGGGGGTCTGAAATGGTGGGACAGAATGGGGGGGATCTTAATGGTGGGACAGAATGGGGGGATCTGAAATGGTGGGACAGAATGGGGGGGATCTGAATGGTGGGACAGAATGGGGGGGATCTGAAATGGTGGGACAGAATGGGGGGGATCTGAAATGGTGGGACAGAATGGGGGGAATCTGAAATGGTGGGACAGAATGGGGGGATCTGAAATGGTGGGACAGAATGGGGGGGATCTGAAATGGTGGGACAGAATGGGCGGGGATCTGAAATGGTGGGACAGAATGGGGGGGATCTGAAATGGTGGGACAGAATAGGGGGATCTGAAATGGTGGGACAGAATGGGGGGGATCTGAAATGGTGGGACAGAATGGGGGGGATCTGAAATGGTGGGACAGAATGGGGGATCTGAAATGGTGGGACAGAATGGGGGGGTCTGAAATGGTGGGACAGAATGGTATTTTCAGGGGGCTGTTTCTGTAGTATAGTATGGGGGGCGGGCAGGGTGAGATGTGGAGAAGGTGAGAGGATAATGGAAAAGTAGGAAAGTAAGATGTCTGTTTGTTGAACTCTTCAGAGACGAGGCACAGCTGAAAGAAGTCACCATGGCGGTCTGGTCTGACAGAAGAAGAGGAAAGAAAACGTCATCAGAGAAGAGAAGTCACTGGATGTAAGAGGTACATATGTGGCACTGTATGACCCTGTATGCTCTGTAGTGCTGTATGAAATGTTTTCCAAGGCTGTCTTTGAAGGGGTTGTCTTTTTTTTTTTTTGCACGAGCGCTGCTTTCTCTGCTCTGTTTACTGCTCTTCACTGCAAATTCTATGGCAAGCAGGTGAACAGAGCAGAGAAAGCAGCTCTCATATAAGCTCTGCTCTCTCTTCAAACAGCTGATCGTCAGGGTGCCGGAGGACCCCAGCCGATCTGATATTGATGACCTATCGTGAGGATAGGTCATTAGTAGTAAAAAGAGGACAACCCCTTTAACAGTAGGACTGGAGGGAAGGGATTAGGTTGAGAATTTGGCATGGGGGGGCATTTCAATATTTGCCTTGGGCATCAGAAAAGCTAGGTGCACCAGCGGCAGGTGTGGGGGGGGTACAGACTGTTGTAGTTGGGTGTATGGGGATGGTGGGGTAGTTGGGCGGGGGTTAATTGGCTTGGCAGAGGACCATTTTCAGTATCCAGGGGGTTGGGGGGGAGGATAGGTCACTGTAATAAGTCCAGGAGGAGGCTACTATGGGGGGTGGGGTAACAAGGCTACTATGGAGTTGGGGGGCTACTGAGGAGAGACTACTATGCTACTGTGAAGGAAGGAGGCTACTCTAGGGGGTGAGGGGGCTACTATGAGGGTGGGGTAACGAGGAGAGGCTACTATGAGGTGGGGGGGTGAGAAGAGGCTACTATGGGGGGTGGAGGTAACGAGGCTACTATGGGGTGGGGGGTTCTAAGGAGAGGCTACTATGCTACTGTGGGGGAGGAGGCTACTATGGGGTGGGGGGGAACTGAGGAGAGGCTACTATGCTACTGTGGGGTGAGGGGGCTTCTATGGGGTGAAGGGGGCTGAGGAGAGGCTACTATGCTACTATTTGGGGGCGTGGGGGAATGGGTCACGTTGGGGGGGGTGTCATCACAGAGAGTGCCTAGGGCAGCATGAACCCTAAATACGGCCCTGCTCTTACCTCTCCTGCGCCACGGCTATGCTCCGGGTGCGGCGCTCCCTTGTCTTCTCCTGCTGGCGCTGTCTCATGGCACTGTGGAGCCTGTCTCAGATCCATAGGTATGCAACGATTTTTTGCCCCTTATCACCTGTTTTTATTTCCTTATGTGGCTTTAGTACCTTGGAATATTATATTGATTGGTGTTGGATGCATATAAATCTCTGATACTATTGTATGGGTGGATAACTGATGGCAGGCTCTGCTGCGCCCTCTATTTTTCTCACTAGGATATACTTACCACTGCTATATTAATGTATTGATTGCTGCTATAACTATAATAATCCAGTAATTGTTGTATCCAATAAAATTTATTTTTTTACTATATTTTTGTGGAGGTGTATTTTGTATTTTTGAAAAAGAATCATGTTTTTGTGTCTCCATTTTCTGAAAGCCATATATTTTCTGCCGATCTTTGACATTGAAGAGTTGACATTTTTATTAGTACCATTCTTGTGTACATATGATTTTTGACCGTTCAATATTATACTTTTTTGGGGCAAGATGACAAAAAATGGCTGTTTTTCACAGATTTTTATTTTTTTTACAGCATTCACCTGAAGGGGTAGGTCATGGGATATTTTCATAGAGCTGCTCGTTAGGCTCGATTCACACATCCTGTTTTTCTTTCCTGATTCGATCCTGATCCCGATCTGGATCTATTCATTTCAATGGGTCCTGAAAAAATCAGGATCAAATCAGGAAAGAAAAACAGGACGTGTGAATGGAGCCTTATGGACACGGCGATATCTAATATGTCTATTTTTATAATTTTTTTTTATTAAAAATGGCAGTTTTTACTGTAAACTATTATTTTTTTATTTTTATAAAACACTTTGGGGGCCATTTACTATGCTGAAATACGCTTAAATTAGGCATATTTCAGGTGCAAATAGAAGCGCAATGGTTAGTTGTGCTGCTATCTGCGATATCGCCCAGCTCCCACCAGGTCTAAAAATTGTGGACGTGGCGTAGGTGGCGAAGGGGATGGAGCTGGCGTAGAAAATGGTCTAAATGTAAGGCAGCTCAAAAGCTGTTCTTCATAACTTCAGCAGATCCACCGCCAGTTTAGCGCTTTATTAAGACCAGCATCTAAAACGATGGTCTTAATAAATGTGCCACTTTTGTAATACCCCAGAGTGGTATTACCATTCTACACCCTGCTATTGTCTCTTATAGGTTAACAATAATGTCATCTTTGTATTTATTCAGGGTCCTCTTACAAACCCCTTCCCGCCCAGCGCCGTACATGTACGGCGCAGCGGGACGTGACTTACCGCCCAGCGCCGTACATGTACGGCGCGCTGATCATCAGGTGCAGGAGCTGCGCCCGCCCGATCAGCGGCGGGGGTCTGGCAGTGCCCAGGTGCCGGACCCCTGGGGAATGCGCCAGCATCAGTGAAAACACCGATGCCGGCGCATTAACCCTTCATGTGCCGCGGTCAGCGCTGACCGCGGCACATGAGGTGTGCGCATATTCAGGATGGTGAGCGGGGGGGCCATCGGGTCCCCGCGCTGCTGTGACGGGGACCCGATGACTTGGATGGCAGCCCGATGCCTTCCTTAGGCATCGTGGCTGCCATCCCTGCGAGCCTGTGCGATCCAGCCCCCTGGATCGCACAGGAAGCAGGCTGTAAGTGTATTACTGTGAGTAATACACTTACAGCCAATGCATTACAATACAACAGTATTGTAATGCATTGTGCAGGGGATCAGACCCCCAAAAGTTGAAAAAAAGGTGGAAAAAAAGATAAAAAATAAAGTTAAAAAAAATAATAATAAAAGTTTCAAGTAAAAAAAAGAAAAACACCATTTTCCCCCCAATAAAGTAAAAAAAAATGTTAAAAAAAGAAAAAGTAGGCATATTAGGTATCGCGCGTCCGTATCGACCGGCTCTATAAAAATATTACATAATCCATCCCGCCAGGTGAACACAGTAAAAAATAAAAAATAAAAACAGTGCCAAAACAGCCATTTTTTGGTCACCTTCCCCCACAAAAAGTGTAATACTACGTGATCAAAAAGGCGTATTGACCCCAAAATGGTAGTAATAAAATCGTCATCTCGTCCCGCAAAAAATGATACCCTACCTAAGACAATTGCCCAAAAAATAAAAAAATATGGCTCTTAGAAAATGGCAACACAAAAAAAGGTGTATTTAACCCAAATTGGTACCAATCAAACCGTCATCTTGTCCCGCAAAAATGATACCCTACCTGAGACAATCGCCCGAAAAATTAAAAAAAATATGGCTCTTAGAAAATGGCAACACAAAAAAAAGATTTTATTCTGTTCAAAAATAAATATATTGTGTAAAACTTTCCAAAAATAAAAATGTTAGACATATTGGGTATCGCCGCGTCCGTAACAACCTGCTCTATAAAAATATTACATGAGATGGCCCCCTAGGCGAATGCTGTAAAAAAATCGTTAAAAAAACTATGCCAAAATAGCCATTTTTTTCCCTCTTCCCTCACAAAAAGTGTAATAGCAGGCGATCAAAAAGGTGTATTTAACCCAAATTGGTACCAATCAAACCGTCATCTTGTCCCGCAAAAATGATACCCTACCTGAGACAATCGCCCGAAAAATAAAAAAAAATATGGCTCTTAGAAAATGGCAACACAAAAAAAAGATTGTATTCTGTTCAAAAATGCATCTAATGTGTAAAACTTTCTAAAAATAAAAATGTTAGACATATTGGGTATCGCCGCGTCCGTAACAACCTGCTCTATAACAATATCACATGATTTGCCCTCTCTGGTGAATGCTGTAAAAAAAATTTTTAAAAAACCATACCAAAACAGCTATTTTTTTCACCTTGACTCACAAAAAGTGTAATACCAAGCGATCAAAAAGTCTTATGTACCCCAAAATGGTACCATTGAAAACATCAGCTCATCCCGCAAAAAATGAGCCCCCACATACCAACTTTTGGTAACTCAAAAAAATTAAAATCAGTGGCTCCCGCAAACCATTCCATCAAGATTTTGTCAGGACTGGCAGTCATTGCACCCATTCTGCTGGTCCTGTCTCTGACTCTGGTGGCGCTGTGGTTGCCCGTGGCCAGGCTTCTTCCGCTATTTCGTCAGGCTCCTCCTCCAGCCGACGGTCTCTGGCTGTGCATGCACGTCTCAGGCAGGGGACGCGTGCGACGATCATAAGTGCCAGGGACGTGGCTGGTGCGCACACTCGCTCACGGCCTGTTACTGGTCGCCGGAAAACGCGAGCAATATAGTCTGTGTTTATTTTCTGGTTCATCTGGTATGTCATGTGTTAAGTTTTGCTCCTTGCATTCTCCTCCCAGTCAGCTGGTTGGGTGGGGTCTGCTAGGTATTTAAGGACCTCAAATGTGAGCCTTGCTGCCAGTGTTTGGAGTCTCCTTACTATTACCTGGTTTGTCATTTGTCCTCTGCAGTTTAGATTCTAGTTTGTTCTTTGACCCTTGGCGTGTTTTGTGACTACTCTTGGCTTGCTGATTTTGTTCCTGACGTACTCTCCTGGTTTTGACGCGGCTATCTGACTATCCATTTTGGTTTCTTGTTTGTCTGTCTTGTTTGTCTTCCCTTCCCCTGCACTTTTGCTAGTGTATTTCGAGTCTTCAGGTTGTCGACTCAGGGGTTAGCCTGAGTAGGCAATAGGCAGGGAAAAGGATTGGGATTAAGCTTAGGGATCACTTTCCCCTTATCTGTGTATCCCAGCCCTGACAAATCTGTGTTGTAAAATCCATATGGCGCTCCTTCTGTTTTGAGTCCTGCCATGTGCCCCCACATCAGTTTACCACCACATATGGGGTGTTGCCGTATTCAGGAGAAAATGGGTAACAAATTATGGGGTGCTTTTCTCCTGTTACCCCTTAGGAAAATACTAAAAATTTGGGGCTAAAGCAACATTTTATTGGAAGAAATGAAATTTTTCATTTTCACAGACAAGTGTTTCCAAATTCCGTAAAACACTTAGTGGGTCAAAGTGACCAGTACCCCCCCTTAATATATTCATTGAAGGGTGTAGTTTCCAAAATGGGGTCACTTTTTGAGGGTTCCACTCTAGGGGTACGTCAGGGTCTCTCAATTACAAAATGGAGCCTAAAAACCATTCTAGCAAAATCTGCCTCCAAAATCCATATGGCGCTCCTTTCCTTCTGACCACTGCCACAAACCGATAGAGACATTTACCACCACATATGGGGTATTTCTGTAAACTGCAGAATCAGAGCAATGTATATTGAGGTTTAGTTTGCTGTTAACCCTTACTGTGTTGCAAGAAAAAAAATTATTAACATGAATAATCTACCAAAAAAGTGAAATTTTGAAATTTCACCTCCATTTTCCTTTAATTCTTGTGGAACACCTCAAGGGTTAACAAAGTTTGTAACAGCAGTTTTTTATAATTTGAGGCATGTAGTTTCTAAAATCGGGTCATTTATGGGTGGGTTTCATTATGTAAGCCCCTCAAAATCACTTTATATCTGAATTGGTGCTTAAAAAAATGCTTTTGGAAAATTTGGTGAAAAATTTGAAAAATGGCTTCTAAACTTCTAAGCCCTCTAACGTCCTAAAAAAGTAAAATGACATTTATAAAATGATGCCAACATAAAGTAGACATATGGGGAATGTAAAATAATAACTATTTTTGGAGGTATTACTATGTATTTTGAAAGTAGAGAAATTGAAATTTGGAAATTTTTCCAAATTTTTTGGTAAATTTGGTATTTTTTTCTAAATAAAAATGAAATATTTTGCCAAAAATTTACTACTGTCGTGAAGCACAATATGTGACAAGAAAACAATCTCAGAATGGCCCGGATAAGTAAAAGCGTTCCAAAGTTATTACCACATAAAGTGACACATGTCAGATTTGCAAAAAATGGCCTGGGCAGAAAGGTGAAAACAGGCCCGGGGTTGAAGGGGTTAATAGTATTGCTATGAAACTATTATGTTCATGTATTGTGCCTGTTTTTTTTGTATAAATAACAGCCAAAATGAAGTATCTTGCAATCGTGCGTTTATTTTGCAGCAATGATAGTGCGCAATGATAGTGCAAACGTTTTCGGCCCATCCAGGCCTTCGTCAGGCACTATGCCGCAGTAAGGAGAACTTGGGAAAGAAGTGTGGGCGCTGTAGGGACTATGCCGCTTCAAGGAAGGCGCCAATACAGCAGCGTATACGGCAGCAGGTGGGAGCGTATACGGCAGACAGACCTTTGGATAGAATGGAACTTACCATTCCATGCTTCCCCCAGTTGGGCAGAAGTGGGCTAGTCCTGCTTCCTACCAAGGAAGGCGCTCCAGGAAGTGTTTAGTCAGCCTTATTGGATGCTTGTGTGGCAAGCAGACGTGTCAAGATGTAGCAGTGAGGGGAAGATTCCCCCTCCTAGAACAAGTGTCTCTCCAGAGGAAAGCAGCTCATAGAGCATCATGACTCCTTACAGACTTACGGATAGAGTGTCACAAGGGGGTCAAAAGCCGAAGGCAAACCATTCAGCTACCTGACTAAAGCTGAGTTTGGCACAGCAGAGAAGGAGAAGGCAGAATATTCAAGTTTGCTTGACAATTATCCCAAAATCTACTGGAACCAAGATCACTTATTGTACGGATGCAAGTTGATTCAAGTAAAGCTGTTGAACTTAATAAAGCCTGGACTCGACTTGTTCTCCACCTCCACCATTACTTTCCCCTTTATTGCTTCAGAGACTAAATCCTGGGGAGTGACGGTATCCAGGTATGAGCACCGTGACACACACATACACTATTAAGGTGCACAACACCACTCGGCATTCCTATAGATCTGGGACATGGTTGGCCTTAGAGGGCGGCACGTTGCACTTTTTTTTCACTTTTTATTTTTGTCCCTTTACAGGGACTTTAACATTTCAGGGTCTGATCCTAGTTTCAATGTAGTATAGTACATGCCGTATTGTAATACATTGAAACTGTCAGTTGCACACTGGAGAGGCAGCCCCCTCCCTCTGTGATCATCTTATATGCCGCGGTCAGTGCTGATCGCAGAAAATAAGGGGCTTATCGGCATCGGCGTTTACAGCAATGCCGGTGGATACAGCAGGGGCTGGCCTTTAGGTTACAGCCAGGCACCTGCATTGATCAGGTGCACACAGCTCCTGTGTCTGCCTGATCATCATGACATCTGACATAATAGTACATGAAAGCGGGAAGTGACTTTGAGCAAATTGACGTACCATTACATCAAATGTTGCCAAAGGATTAAATGTAGTTACTGGAAAAAGTTCATTGTTGGCTGTATTTAAGTTAATAGTAAGCTTCTAGTCCCTATTCAGTAACTATGGTTACTTTGTGAATTCGTTTTAAAAGCTTCAAGCTTACAAGCTCTACCACCAGAGTTTCCAGCTACATCTTTCAATTATTTCAACTGAGTGAAGCTTAGACACCCAACTTGCTGTGTCAAATTGCAGCTGATACTCCAGGCAGTGCCACAGGTAAACACCTGGCCAGGAGACTTCAGGGTAAATTTATCATAGACTAGTGTTCTTTTTTTGGTCTATGAAATCCCAGCGCTGCCAGATGTGCCTATTTTATGATAAAAACTGCCATAAAGAAGATGTACTGGATCCACTGGCCCTCTCCATTGCCATGCCTCATTTTTTAGAAAAGTGTCAAGGATGAAAGAGAAACTACACTTACAAAAAAAAATTGTCATAAGTGGAATTTAAAAAGTCATTTATTATACTGAAATACGCCAATATTAGATATTAGTATTTCAGGCACAGATGGCGGCACGCCTTCTCCCTGCTCATGCAAGCCTTGGGTGGGGAAGGGGATGGGCTGGCAGGTCCTGCTCATTTACCATTCTCTATGCCTCTTTTAGGCGTAGAAAATGGTCTAAATGTAAGACAGCTCGTGGCAGTCTTAATTCTGATTAAGAAGGTAGCTTTGTTTTCCATAACCATGAATACAGCTCACTATTCTTGAGCTTTCCTTTACAATTGTATCTTGCCAGCTTTCGTCTCTTAAATCTGACGTCCTAAGTAAAAAGATTTCCCTTTTACAAGCAAAAGAGAAGGTTTTACCAAAATGTGTTATCTAATTCAAACTATATACAAAATATTTTTTGCAATTTGTTCTTAGATTTTTGATTAAGTGTCTTTATATGATTAAGAGGGTGGGCAACTTGCCAGGCTTAGACTAAGACCCCCTTTTTATAATTAGCAGGTTTTCTGCACGGGTGCAATGTGTGAAGTGAACACATAGCACCCCCACTGAATCCCGACCCATTCATTTCAATGGGTCTATGCACATTTTTTTTTACAGCATCATTTCTGTGCTGCGTGAGAATCACAACATGTTCTATATTCTGTGTTTTTCATACAGCCCCAGCCTGATATAAAAGAAACAGGCTTTAGTGAAAAATGCATTGCATCAAAACTGATTGCACCCGCATGGAAAAAGCTGAAACACTTAACGCAATTGCAGACAAAACTGAATGAACTTTCTTGCAAAACTGTGCGTGTTGCACTGAACGTATCCTGACACAATCCGTCTTGCACATGTGAAAGAGGCCTAAGGGTTCCAGGAGTACAAAGCACTACATCCTTTGGGGCCCCCAATTAATGTGACGTCCTCCTCCACCACATACTGGAGGTCATTTAGTAAGAGTCCAACAATGCTTTGGAGTAGACCAGGAGAAATTTTCATTGCAATGTGCACCATAGTGTATCTTACTTCACAAGTTGGTCTGCAGAAGGGAATCCACCCTCTTCCATGAATGTTCTCACCCCTTTCATGACGTGTCCTCCATGCCCTGTGCAGGAAATTTACCAGCTTCTATGGGAGTTTGAAGGTCTCCCCTTTTCCAGGCAGCCTCCTGGATGTTCCCAGGAGAGTTAACAAGTTTATACTATAGAAATAATGACTTCTTTATACATATCTAATCACCAATGAGGCCAGATGAGGCGATCGCCTCAGGCAGCATCAGGTAGGGCAAGAGAGGGGAAGCGGAAGGGCCATGGGCAATGAGCACAGTTTTTGCTTCAGGCAGCGAAAAGCTAGGTGCACCCCTGTACCTAATCACAAACACTCTCTACATACATAAGTTAACTATAGACCTATATGTGGTCATATGCATGGATAGCGCGATCACTATGCACTGAGAGAAGAAGAAAGATGAACAGTCTTTTATGCATTAAAGTATGAAGAGTCAGAAAAAGCTTTCTCTAGTGTAAAACACAAGTTCTCAAAACTGTGATTATTACAGGAAGGGGGAGGTTCTAACAAACCTCCCATGGCTGACTCCGCCCTGCTGTCTGAGAAGAGAAGAAGAAGGAGGAGAGTGTGATGTCTGAGGAAAAAGCTGCCCCTCAGCAGCCATTGTGGAGATTAATCTAAACTCCAGTTAGTTCCTTGTACCAGACCATAGAAGGGAAAGATTACAGCAGATCCAGGAAACCCAGAGACGGAGTGAAAATATTGGCAAAGGAAGGTAATTGTCGTTTATCAGGCTCTAGCCTCCTCTGCATTTGGGGGAGAGATTATAAACTGCCATCTGCCCACCATAACCAAAGACAGAAAGGCCACCTGTCTGGAGATAGTATTCCTAGAGAGGATACTGAATTATATGACTATACAGTAAAGCAGAAATATTACATCCCTCCAGCATGGAGAAACAAGGGAGGAAGGTGAAGGGATGCTCAACCTGCGGCCCTCCAGCTGTTGTAAAACTACAACTCCCACCATGCCATTCTGTAGGCTGATAGCTGTAGGCTGTCCAGGCATGCTGCTAGTTTTGCAACATCTGGAGGGCCCCAGGTTTAGCAATCCCACTATAGACCCCTTAAAACAACCCCTTATGCAACTTTTGGGAACTAACCCGAGACATTTTGGAAGCTGCCTTGCTGTAAATAATTTTTTGTGCACATTGATGACCTTTAGATCAGCTTCAGTAAAGTACTGGGAATTTGTTAAGAGAACTGGTCTCCTTATTATGTTAACTTACCACATATTTGCACTTACCGTTGCTGGCATCACGAATACCAGGGACCCTGCCTCCCCTGCACCTTAAACCACACCACAAAGGGCACCTTAACCACCATCTGGTGGGAAATACCTAAACACCAGAGTGTGCCCCGAAAGAGCCTGGTGCCCCGAAAGAGCCTTCTTTCTATACACTGCATGCCGGCCCGGAGAGCTCTGCTAACCTGAGTAAACAACTACTACACCCATCGGCCCACCACCCTCACATATTGCCCCTCCGGCTCAGTTGCTGCACACATATATGCTATTTCCAAAACAAACAAACAAAAAAAAACAATTAAAATTTGAACTGTCTGAAGATGCACCGACGCGGATTTCATTAGAAAATTTGCTGTGGGGACCAATCAGTTCTAGTCACAAAACAATGTTTTATTTGGAGATGATTTTACTTATTTTTATATTCACGATTGCATAACTAAAGAAAGAACTAAGCGTAACCATTCACTATTTTGTAAGTACATATACAACAATGCCCTCTGCTGTTGGAAAATGTGTCACACTGCAAAGACTAATTGCTCCATTATTAATATAATGAGTTTGTCATAAAGCGGAAACTTGCTCTGTCATATGGTCATTAGAAAACAGAAGGATCTCACACAACCAGACAGCACAGAATTCGCAAATACTGTAGCTTGATGAAAAAAAAATAAAAGATCACCAAAGTAAGATAAATGTCATAGTTTATAGAACAGTATTATATTGGACGGAACCACAGATATAGACTCGGGGGGGGGGGGGGGGATTATATCACTGTGATTTTTTAAAAAGTTTTTAAAAAGTTACAATTCCACTGTGGGGGTCATTTACAAACGCTAGTGGCATTTCTAGCCAATTTTTTTAGATTTAAAGATGCACCAATCTCCCCATAGTAAGTTGATGAGAGGACTAGCAAAGCAGGGCTGGTGGAATATGTGCTCTGGAGGATAAACTGAATTTACACAGCCTGAATACCATGCCAATTATCGGGAACAAACGTTTTTATGAACACAATAATCTGCCCATCTATAGGTGCCGCGGATCACCCGATGAACAAGCAAAACGCTTGTTAATCAGGTGAAATGATTGGAGGTCCTGATACCTTAATCATTGTTCCCAGACAGTAGACAGATAATGTCTAAACAGCACTCTGCTGCCCAGAAGCAATGATTGTGTATGTGGATGAGCAATAGCATGCAAATACAGTATTTCACCTACACTTAACGAGCAGCCAACTGTCAGGAAGGTGGTGGCATTAGGAGCAGTGGTAGCGACAGTTGCAGGCAGGTCAAATATGGAGCAGGGAATCAGGAGGAAGGCCACAATGACATATCACACTCTTCTAAAAGTGGTGGGGGAGGTGAGGAGTATGAGGATGATGGTATGTTGGACAGGACCTGGGAGCCGGATCTGGGTGCTGAGAAGGAGGTGAAGGGGGAGATCAGCGGCTGATGCAGCAATAAAGAGCAGAGGCAACATATGGCGAAAACATCCTAAAAACCTGTCAGGGCCAGATCTGCCTCTACTGTGGTCAGCTCAGAAACTGGTGATGCCACTGATAGTAAGGGCACAGCGTTAAAATGCGCCAGACCTAGGCCAAACTCGACTGCCTCTAGATATGTGCGAGCAACTCCTGTGTGGCGTTTTTTTCTCCACAAGCTCAGCACAGAAAACCATAGCCGTGTGTCAAATCTGCAAGATTAAAATAAGACATGGACATTCAAAAACAAGCATAAATACCAAAGGTTTATTGCAGCACATGAGGCGGCATCACCAGATCCTTTGGAAAAAAAGAACTGGCCAGTATTCAGAATCAGAACAAGTCTGTCCTCCTTCACCCGATCTTCTTTGTTACAGCCAGCCTGCATCCCTATGAAGTACAGTGTCCTTGACATCATCAGCTTCCTCTCCTCCTGCTCAAACTCTATCTCCACTTTGTCCTCCGCTCCATAATGAGACATGCATAATGGAATGTCATAAGAAGACTATTCTCGACCAGCAATTAGCTTGTGTACAAATTGAACTCCCACCGGGCCAAGTTGCTGGGAGTGCAGTTGCTGTCATACTACTTAGTTGTGCTTAGTGTGGCGCCTTCACCAAAATGTAATTCTTCTATATATATGTTCCCCAGCACATAACCTGTTCGCTCACCCCATGTACATCTTAGGGAGACAGATTGGCACAGTGGCTGGATTTTGTTCTCTCTGTACTTTCATGTCCAGCCTCCATTGTCATCTGAAAGAGGGTTTTCAGCGCGACTGGTGGCATCCTGACACCCAAATGGACAAACTTGTCCTTCATCAGTGTCCAAAACATCACATTTTTCAAAATAAATGAGGCATCGATGTGTTAGAATTTTTACACACCTAAGGCTGAGGCTGATGGATAGATCTGCCTTTGCTAATGGTACCCCACAATGCCATTGCCCTGTCTGCCTGCCATCATGTTCTGTACTGTATGGCTGCTGCTGCTTCTGCTGCTGCCACCATAATGCTTCTGCCTCTGTCTGCCTGCCATCATGTTCTGTACTGCATGGCTACTGCTGCCACCACCACCACAGCTGCTATTCCTTGCTGCTAATCCCCTACTTTCACTTACATTACCCCTACTGCCACTATCATTACCACTGCACAGTAATTACTACTATTACTACCACCACTAAACAGACGCACTCACATCTACTGTCTTGCCTGTTTTATGGTGTGCTGCTACTGCTGCCACTACAATTACGGTCACATGCCACTATTACTCTTTCCACATCCACACTGTACTGCAGCTGCCAATTAAAAAAGGAGGATTTTTCAAGTCTTGTTCAGAACAAGCCACTGTTTCTTCTGACAACTAACAGTTGTGTATGTATAAATACAGGCAGGCATTATGGCCCGTTAAGGCATAATTTTTAAATGCTAGCGCAGAATGAGCCACTCTTTCTTCTGACATTAAAGTTGAAGCATCATTTTTGGATGCTTAGTCCTTACTAGCCACTGTCATTTTCCCAGAACATAGTGTGTGCTTAAACACCATTTTTTCCAGATAGCCAATTTTTTTTTTTACTTGAAACTTTTTAAAAAAATTTATTATAAAAAAAAACTTTTTTTTCCCTTTTTCACTTTTTATATTTGTCCCACTGTGGAACTTCACATTTTCAGGGTTTGATCCCTGTTTCAATTCAGTACAATACATTCTATTTTGTACTGAATTGAACTCTCAGCATCTTACACGGTAAGAAGCTGACAGTTGCCTAGGAGACCAAGCCTGCAGGAGTCTATGAGAGCATCATAGTGAAAGAGACTAAGGGCTCGTTCACATCACCGTTCAGCCCTTCCATTCTCCTGATCCGTTATAGGACCAGGAGAATGGAAAGGACGGATTCGGGACATAATTGAGCTGAACAGAGCCTACGGACCCCATAGACTATAATGAGGTCCGTTAGGTTTCCGCTCAGAGGAAGAATTTTGAAGCGGAGACAAAAGTCCTGTGTGCACAACTTTTGTTTCCGCTTCAAAAATCTTCCTCTGAGTGGAAACCTAACGGACCCCATTATAGTCTATGGGGTCCATAGGCTCCGTTCAGCTCAATTATGTCCCGAATCCGTTCCTTTCCGTTCTCCTGCTCCTATAACGGAGCAGGAGAACAGAAGGACTAAACGGTGATGTGAACGAGCCCTAAGTCAGGGGCGTTGCTAGGGTCTCAAAAGATCCTCTCAGTTGACGTCTCCTCTGATGTAGATCTTCTATGTCATCATCTTCTCCATTCGGTCCAGACAACTTCTCTCAGGCGCCTCGTCTCTGCAGAGTGTGAAGAAATATCAGTGCCCCCCATAGTAATAGTGCTCCTCATAGTCCCACCAATAGTAATTCCCTTCTTTCATTCTTTCAAATTTCTTTTTATTGAACAATAAGGCATAAGTTACAGAAACAATGGTAAAGCTGTAATTTTACAGACATTGACATTACAATCAACGTTGAATGAGGTATCAGATCCTCCATGGGAGATGTTGTCAACTATTCTCAAACCATAAAGAGATTGTCTAATGAACCAACTAAGATGAAATACATTACAAAGCTGATATTCATCAACATCATGTTTCATGTTCACTAGATTGATTACCTCAGGTAGAGGAGATGGGAAAGAGTAGGAAAGAGGGGGGTTACAAAGTGATCTGCTGCTCAGTGATGTATATATTACATCTTGTCATACCCAAGTGAATAAAGGTGATATTACGAAGAACCTTTGTGAGATCTGTTTTCTTGTGGGGAGGCGGAGTTATGGGTGCAATATTGCTTCCAAGGACCCCAGAGTTCATGTATTTATTATGGCTTCTAGTTTCCCAGCTTGGCAGCTCCTCCATGCTGCATATGAGATCAATTTTATCCATCCATTGTTCAATGGTAGGTGGGTCAGGACTGAGCCACTTGAGTGGAATTAACAATCTTGCGGCCTGCAAGAGCTGGGTGGCCAAATCCCCTTTAGCTGGGCACCACGTATTACTAGGGAGCCACAATAAAATAGATTCTGGTGTTAACTGAATATTAGTTGAAGCAATCATGTTAACCCTTTCTATCACAGTTTCCCAAAATCCTGAGATTTTCGGGCAGGACCAGAAGATATGACCTAAGGAACCTTCTCCCATTCCACACCTCCAGCATCTATCAGTAGGCTGTAGGCCTAGCAGAAATAATTGTTTAGGTGTTTTATACCAATGTGTCATCACTTTATAGAAGTGTTCCTGTATTCTCACGCACCTAGAAAAGCCATGAGAGCACATGTGAATACGCAGCTTCTCAATCTCCGTAAAGGATTTGCCCAGTTCACTAGACCACTTTAAAATATAGGCTGGGGTTCCTTTGCTATAGTCAGTTAGAAGTGAGTTATATAATACAGAAATTAATCTGTGTGGTAGGTTATCATGCGTTAAATGTTTTTCTAACCAAGTATACTCCCCAACCACCACCCCGCTCTGCTTAAGCTCCCTGCAGGACTTGAGTATATTTGCTACCTCTAAAAAGTTAGAAGTTAGAGAAGTTAAAGATTTAGGTTGGGGGACCCCATTACAAACAACCAAATCTCCGAAAAAGCCCTCAAGTGTCTGCCCTTTAAGTTTGTCCCAGACACCTGAATGCTGGACGGTTTGCGGAAATATAATAAATGGGATTAACTGGGCTGGCAGAAGAGGAGATGGGGAACCCAGGGCCCCCACTTCTTTGGGCATATTATGAATTACTAAGGTAGTACACTTCAGGAGAGGGTTATACATAGCGGTGGGGGGTATTAAGCCCCAAAAGCTAGCGAGTTGTTCCTTGGTCATGAGCTTAATCTCCAAATCAACTCCCAGGATCCCAGCGGTTTTGGCATTTAGTTGGAGCCAGCGTTTCAAATGAATTGCCCTATAATATGTTGATGGGTCAGGTAAACCAAAGCCACCATGTTCTTTCCTTCGTATTAGTCTATCATAAGTTATTCTTACCTTCTTCTTGTCCCAGAGAAAGGTGTAAAGGTATGTGTAATCTGTCTAAAAAAGGATTTTGGTATAAGCATGGGTAGCATCTGAAGGGTATATAGCAATTTGGGCATAATAAAGGCTTTTAGCAGATTCTTACGCCCCATCCAAGAGATATAAAGTGCTTGGAGAGATTTTAGGTGTGTTTGGATCTCTCTAAGTAGGAGAGGAAAATTCAGATCATAAATCTTATCTAAGTCTGGAGATAGCTTGACTCCTAAATAGGTGATATAGGAATCCTGCCATTTAAAAGGAGTTTTCATTTTTACTAAAGATAGTACCAAAATAGATGCAGATACGTTAAGTGCCCCAGTTTTAGAGTGATTTATTTTGAAGTTGGATAACTTCCCAAATGTCTCAAAAAGCTCAAGAAGAGGTGGAAAAGCCTCCGAGGGGTTGGTAATAAAAATAAGCAGATCATCTGCAAAAGCAGCTGTGGCATAAGGAGGGAGACAACCCAGGAGTTGGAGGCCTCGTATTTGGGAGTGTTCCCTGATAGCCTGCAAAAGCGTCTCCATCACCAAGACAAAGAGGGTGGGGGACAGAGGGCATCCCTGTCTAGTCCCATTCTCAATGGGAAAGGCGGATGAGAGAACACCATTAACTCGAACTCTTGCACTGGATTGTTTGTACAATGACATGATGGCATTGACAAAGAGGGTCGGCACTCCAAATCTCAAGAGCGCCTTTTGCATGAATGTCCAGATGACCCTGTCAAAGGCCTTTTCCGCACCTACACTCAAGAGGACCAAAGGTTTTTTAACTGATTTCACATATGAGATAGCTGTAAGGATTCTACATGAGTTATGATTGCCCTCTCTACCAGGGACCAATCCTGTCTGCTCAGGGTGGACAAGCTTGGGGAGAAGGGGACTTAGCCTAGTAGCAAGGAGTTTAGCCCATATCTTGATGTCCACATTTAGAAGAGATATTGGCCTATAACTCCCGCATTGTTCAGGATCTTTGCCTGCTTTAGGAAGTATAGTGACTGTTGCCTCTAGAGCTTGAGGGTGCAGAGAGGAGCCGGACATAAGGTCCTTACACCATTCGGTTATATGGGGCAGAAGTACAAGTAGGAATTTCCTATAGTAACCTACAGGGAAGCCGTCAGGGCCTGGACTCTTGCCTAAGGCATAGACTTGATTACTCTGGCCACCTCTTCTTCTGTTATCGGAAGGAGTAATACTGAGCTATCACTTTGGGAAAGGGTAGAAAGCTGTAAGGGATGCAAGAACTTATCTATGGCCTTATCAAGATCATATGTGTGTCTGTTACTGGCTCTCTCCAAACCGTACAGTTGGGCATAGATATGCTGGAACGCAGCTGCAATATCAGCAGTCTTTGTGGCTCTAACACCCTGGGCCTGTCAAATTGATTGAATAAAGATAGCACTTTGCAGTTGCTTTATGAGACAGGACATTAATTTTGTGCCCTTGTACCCATGAGCGTAGAGGCGGAACTTGGCATATTGGTATGATTTAGCAGATTGTATATTAAGGAGATCCTTTAACTGTCTTCTTAAGGAGACTAAGTCCTCATAGGACTGAATGTCTCTAGATGTCACGCGAGGTCGGCGTCGCGCTCCCACTGCACGACGTCACCAGACCTCTCCGCCCCCCTAGAGACGAGCAATAGGGAATTGAAGTGCTGGTCTTGTCAGCCAGCACTTCATGTGTTAATTCTCTGTTTGGGTTTAGCCATGTGGTGCTGATCACACCACATGGCTACTTTACATATTGTTTTGACAGCTTGCTTTCCGCCTCAGGTCATGTGATGCTGGCCACATCACATGATCCTGGGCGGGCTATTTAAAGATGGCAACTGCCTCACTCAGATGCCTGTGATTAGCGTTACTACTTTGATCAGTGCTTGTGCGACCTAGTGTTTGATTGCTGTTTGACCCTAAACCTTGGACTTGGACTTCGACCTCTCTTATGCTTCACCCCCGGTATTGACGTTATCTCCTGTGCATGACCCGGTTGCTGACTATTTGAATATTGTGTTTGTTTCGTCTGTGTTTGTCTCTCCAATTGTTCCCTGTTCCTCCCTGTGCACTTATACAGAGCAAGGGACCGTCACCGTGGTTGTCCGCGCCGCCTAGGGCCGAACTGAGGCAAGCAGGCAGGGAGAGAACGGGGGGTTTTCAGTACAGGGCGCACCTTCCTTGTCTCCCCTCGTGACAAGAATCACAGGCCATACTAAATGGAGCCGTTGCGAATTCTCACGGATCATATAAGTGACATGGCTCAGATGATCCAGGATCTGGGCCGAGAGAATCCAACACCAGGAGCAGCTGCAAACTGTACCCGCAGCCGCTCCCTCCATTATTGAACCCCTATATAAGGTTGCCCGATCGGTTTGTGGGTAACCGAAAGACTTTCCGTTCTTTCCAGGAAAGTTGCAAATTATATTTTCGTTTACGCCCACACTCCTCGGGTTCTGAGCAGCAGCGGGTAGGAATAATTATTTCCTTGCTGCAAGGGGATCCGCAGGAGTGGCTTTCTCATTGCCATCTGACTCCCCATGTCTGTTGTCTGTGGAGGCCTTTTTCCAGGCCTTAGGTCTTTTGTATGAAGAAACCAGACTGGGGCCACTGTAGCAGAAACTCAGCTCAGGAACATTCAGCAAGGAAACCGCCCAGTAGAGGATTACTGTGCAGAGTTCAGGAAGTGGTGTGTCTCCTCTGGGTGGAATGACCCAGCTTTGAGAAGCCAGTTTAGGTAGGGCTGTCAGACCAACTCAAGGATCTTCTGGTTTGTTATCCTACTCCTGACTCCCTAGAGACGAACCATGACTTTAGTTTATTAAGCTGGATCGACGGGTGAGAGAAGACAGAGGGAACGATCAAATACTCCTCAAGCTGTCGTCCTGCCTGAGTTTCCTCCTCTGAGCTCCACCTCCTGCCAAGGGTCCCCGGAGTCCATGCAGTTAGGAGGTATCCTGAGAAACCAAAGACGTTAAAGGGAGCCTGTCTCTACTGCGGTGAGGTGAACCACTGGCTCCAGCAGTGTCCAAAACTTCCGCCCTCTAGGAGATCTCCGGTGGAGGTAAGGTAACCCCAGCAGTGGGGGGGTAAGGGGAGAAAAGATTTTTTAGTACCCATCTCCATTGCATATGATCAATTCAGGGGTTCTGGAAAGGCTTTGTTGACTCTGGTTCTGCTGCTAATTTTATTAATTTTGATTTTGTACAGTCTGTGGGTTTACCGATGGTCCCTTAAGGGAGGGTATTCAAATTATCGCCCTCGACTCCACTCCCTAAATAATGGGAGGATCGAGTTCTGTACTCCTAGTGTGACCCTGACGGTTGGGATTTCGCATTCCGAAAATGTGTTTTTTGGGTTTTTAAAAAAATTTACACTGCTGACCTAGTTCTTGGTTACCTTGGTTGCAGGACCACAATCCTGTAATCAATTGGTCAAACAGGTGAATTCAGAAAAATGGGGGCTGAATTGTGACAAGTGTTGCAAATCTGTATTGCAGTGGGAGGTACTACTGAGTCTCCTTTTCTTACCTGAGTACATCAAGGGATTTTTTCGGACGTTTTCTCCATGTTCCGAGGCTGAGTTCCTCCCTCCTCACCCGGCAATAGATTGTTGCCATCGATATATTTGAGGGGTCCAGATATCCCAAGGGCCGTATCTATAATACTCTCTACTCCAGAGCGTCAGTCTATGAGGGATTATCTCAAGGAGAGTCTGGCCAAGGGTCACATCCGGCCTTCTGTTTCTCCCATGGGGGGCAGGAATTTTTCTTTGTTGGGAAAAAGGATGGGAGGGTTGAGGCCCCTGTATGATTACAGGGAACTCAATAAATTACTGTTAAAACAGGTACCCGCTGCCCCCTTAATTCCTGATTGTTGAATCAGGTTCAGGGTGCTTGTTGGTTTTACTAAGCTAGATCTGAAGGGGGCGTACAAACCTGATCAGAATCCGTGAGGGTGATGAATGGAAAACTGCCTTTAATACCCCGGAGGGTCATTATGAGTACCGTAAATGCCCTTCGGGTTAAGTAATGCTCCTGCGGTTTCCAAAATTTTGTCAATGACATTAGACCATTTATTGGAAATTTGTAATTGTCTATATTGATGACATCTTGATTTTTTCTACAGACTGGAGAGTCACGTATCCCACACCAGGCAAGTGCTGGAGGTGTTGCGTGAGAAAGTTGTTTTCAAGGGGAGAAGTGTATTTGGTGTTCAGAAGTGACCTTT
>ONZH01004483.1:0-14376 GCA_900303285.1 Rhinella marina | reverse complement strand
CCTTCACTGCACTGTATATACCCCCCTATACTCTCTGTATACGAGTACCCTGCACTGTATACCCCCCTCCCCCATACTCTATATAGTGACGCTCTTTTATTTCCTTTCCAGGTGACGTATAAATGGCTGAGTCTGACTCTGGGCGTTCACGTCAATCAGGCCAAGCAGTGAGTACAGGGGTGCGGTCCATCAGAGCTGGGCATGCTGGGAGTTATAGTCATACAACATCCGAAGGGCGGGTCGTTACATGGTCTGCTGCCTTAGATCTGGAGGAATCCATCATTACCAGCACTGAAGCCGCATAGTGTAATACCGCTTACCCCCTGCGGAGGCGCTGTGATGGATCCCGGCAGATGACTGGGGGGACCCCCTATAACCCGGTCCCTGACGTCGTCCTCTGTCGTTCACTCTTACAGGATGCTCTATGATTATGTCACTCGGAAGAGAAAGGAGAACCACAGCGCGCAGGTGCACGTGACCTACCTGGTGACCGGCAAATGTCTACAGGACGGCGTCCCTGTAAGTACACAATCGGACACATTAAAGGGGGGCTCCTGCGCTGTCTCTTCAGTACATCGCACCCCTGTTCTCCCCATAGACTTGTTACAGGTGCACCTGCCTGTTCCTACCACTAGAGGGTAGTGTGTATACAGCAGTGTGAGGCTCCTAATGGCCCCAGTACCTGCACACAGTCCTAACCGGAGATTTCAGCCCCGTATAAAGGGTCTTCCAGGTTTTAGAAAGTGAAGGCCGATGGGCGGGAGTCCGACTCTCATCATCTCTGCCGCTTGACTGATTTACCAGGACACAGCACTGGCAGAAAAGGACGAAGCTGCAATACTCAGCACAGCCGCTACGGAAAGTATGTACAGTATGGACCCCTGCCGGCAATGTAGAGGCTGCGGAGAGTCGGAGCCCCTCCACTATAATGTCCACCGCCTGTTGTAAGAAGGTCAACACCTGGACACTCGCATTTCCCCAGGATACGTGAGAAGGGGTGATTTGAAAATATATATATGTGATGTGTGTACAGTACAGACCAAAGGTTTGGACACACCTTCTCATTCCAAGAGTTTTCTGTATTTTCATGACTATGATAATTGTAGATTCACACTGAAGGCATCAAAACTATGAATTAACACATGTGGAATTATATACTTAACAAAAAAGTGTGAAACAACTGAAAATATGTCTTATATTCTAGGTTCTTCAAAGTAGCCACCTTTTGCTTTGATTACTGCTTTGCACACTCTTGGCATTTTCTTGATGAGCTTCAAGAGGTAGTCACCTGAAATGGTATTCCAACAGTCTTGAAGGAGTTCCCAGAGATGCTTAGCACTTGTTGGCCCTTTTGCCTTCACTCTGCGGTCCAGCTCACTCCAATCCATCTGGATTGGGTTCAGGTCTGGTGACTGTGGAGGCCAGGTCATCTGGTGTAGCACCCATCACTCTCCTTCTTGGTCAAATAGCCCTTACACAGCCTGGAGGTGTTTGGGGTCATTGTCCTGTTGATAAATAAATGATTGTCCAACTAAACGCAAACCGGATGGAATAGCATGCCGCTGCAAGATGCTGTGGTAGCCATGCTGGTTCAGTATAAATCCCCAACAGTGTCACCAGCAAAGCCCCCCCACACCATCACACCTCCTCCTCCATGCTTCACGGTGGGAACCAGGCATGTAGAGTCCATCCGTTCACCTTTTCTGCGTCGCACAAAGACACGGTGGTTGGAACCAGAGATCTCAAATTTGGACTCATCAGACTAAAGCACAGATTTCCACTGGTCTAATGTCCATTCCTTGTGTTCTCCTTAGCAGTAGTTTCCACCATGAAGGCCTGCTGCACACAGTCTCCTCTTAACAGTTGTTGTAGAGATGTGTCTGCTGCTAGACCTCTGTGTGGCATTGACCTGGTCTCTAATCTGAGCTGCTGTTAACCTGCGATTTCTGAGGCTGGTGACTCGGATGAACTTCTCCTCCGCAGCAGAGGTGACTCTTGGTCTTCCTTTCCTGGGGCGGTCCTCATGTCAGCCAGTTTCTTTGTAGCGCTTGATGGTTTTTGCGACTGCACTTGGGGACACTTTCAAAGTTTTCCCAATTTTTCGGACTGACTGACCTTCATTTCTTAAAGTAATGATGGCCACTCGTTTTTCTTTACTTAGCTGCTTTTTTTCTTGCCATAATACAAATTCTAACAGTCTATTCAGTAGGACTATCAGCTGTGTATCCACCTGACTTCTGCCCAACACAACTCATGGTCCCAACCCCATTTATAAGGCAAGAAATCCCACTTATTAAACCTGACAGGGCACACCTGTGAAGTGATAGCCATTTCAGGTGACTACCTCTTGAAGCTCATCAAGAGAATGCCAAGAGTGTGCAAAGCAGTAATCAAAGCAAAAGGTGGCTACTTTGAAGAACCTAGAATATAAGACATATTTTCAGTTGTTTCACACTTTTTTGTTAAGTCTATAATTCCACATGTGTTAATTCATAGTTTTGATGCCTTCAGTGTGAATCTACAATTTTCATAGTCATGAAAATACAGAAAACTCTTTGCATGAGAAGGTGTATATATATATATATATATATACACATACATACATACACTTGAATATTCAGTCTTCAGATCACGTCTCTGATGTGTTGCATTGTATTGAAGTTTCGCTATGGCGCCACCTGCAGGCCTCCAAAAGAACTGCAGCCGTAATAACTATTAGAAGAAACAACTCCCCCGATCTCCACTCGGAAGCCCTTCAAGCCCTGGGAACGCTCTGCCTCTAAGGGGTTAAATGTGTGTGCTATCAGACCAGAGAGACTAGCCCTGGGTGTCTACTCTTTAAAACAGCAGAAAACCCTGCCATGTTTAGAGAACTTTCTCTTCACATGTATGGCAGCGCTCTAGAAGGGGTTAAAGGGGTATTCCATCACAGACAATGGGGGCATATCCTTACAATTGTCTATGATGGCAAGACCCCTTTAAGATCACAGCCGAGTCTTTTACTTAAAGGGGTTGTCCCAATATTTACAGTGTCTGATGCGTGGGGGTCCTGAACCCCCCTGTATGAATGGAGCGATGGTCCCAATCCATTCATTGCTCAAGAACCGCTCCATTTCTATAGGGGGACACTGGGCCCCTGTGATCGGGCCCCTGGGATCAGACGCTTCTCGCTCTGAGATTCTTCATTCTGTATGACACTGTATAACTTCACCCCCTGTTGTCGTTGCAGTACCACAAGGTGGCGGTAGTGAGAGAGGAGAAGCTGGAAGGTACTGTTCACACCTGCAGTCTTACGGTTTCTCCGCCCGCCTCCTCCCTCTTGGTTTTTAACCTTTTCATGTCTCTGCAGCTGCAAAATCTAAGCTCGCCCTGCTGGCCAGCGTCCACGTGTACAGCATCCAAAAAGCTGCGTTAAAGGACAGCTCCCCGCTCTTCAGTACAGACTATGACATCATCAAGAACAACCTCCAGAACTGCAACAAGTGCGTCAGACGTCATCCATCTTGTCCCCTCCCCCACTGATCAGGGGTAAAGCTTGTGATCCTTTCCTGTAGGTTCAGTGCCATCCAGTGCCCGGCCGCGGTGCCCAGGTCCCCGGAGGAGATCGCCCAGCTCCAGAGGTCCCAACAGAGCGAGGCTCCTACCACACCAGCCATTAATGGCCACGCGTCTCCACCTGTCACCAAACCTGTACCCCAGCCAAAGGGCATCATGGGAATGTTCTCGCGTCCGGCCACCAAGTCTCAAGAATCACAGAAAGACACAAAGACAGAGGCCAAGGAACCTGCTGTAAGTGACCGCTCGAGTATGGAGGGGGTGATGTACCTTTCATCTGCTGTGTACTGATCATGTATTATACTCCAGAGCTGCACTCACTATTCTGCTGGTACAGTCACTGTGTACATACATTACTTATCCTGTACTGATCCCAAGTTACATCATGTATTATACTCCAGAGCTGCACTCACTATTCTGCTGGTGCAGTCACTGTGTACATTACATTACTTATCCTGTACTGACCCTGAGTTACATCCTGTATTATACTCCAGAGCTGCACTCACTATTCTGCTGGTGCAGTCACTGTGTACATACATTACTTATCCTGTACTGATCCTGAGTTATATCCTGTATTATACTCCAGAGCTGCACTCACTATTCTGCTGGTGGTCACTGTGTACATTACATTACTTATCCTGTACTGACCCTGAGTTACATCCTGTATTATACTCCAGAGCTGCACTCACTATTCTGCTGGTGCAGTCACTGTGTACACACATTACTTATCCTGTACTGATCCTGAGTTACATCCTGTATTATACTCCAGAGCTGCACTCACTATTCTGCTGGTGCAGTCACTGTGTACATTACATTACTTATCCTGTACTGATCCTGAGTTACATCCTGTATTATACTCCAGAGCTGCACTCACTATTCTGCTGGTGCAGTCACTGTGTACATACATTACTTATCCTGTACTGATCCTGAGTTACATCCTGTATTATACTCCAGAGCTGCACTCACTATTCTGCTGGTGCAGTCACTGTGTACATACATTACTTATCCTGTACTGATCCTGAGTTACATCCTGTATTATACTCCAGAGCTGCACTCACTATTCTGCTGGTGTAGTCACTGTGTACATACATTACTTATCCTGTACTGATCCTGAGTTACATCCTGTATTATACTCCAGAGCTGTGCTCACTATTCTGCTGGTGCAGTCACTGTGTACATACATTACTTATCCTGTACTGATCCTGAGTTACATCCTGTATTATACTTCAGAGCTGCACTCACTATTCTGCTGGTGCAGTCACTGTGTACATACATTACTTATCCTGTACTGATTCTGAGTTACATCCTGTATTATACTCCAGAGCTGCACTCACTATTCTTCTGGTGCAGTCACTATGTACATACATTACTTATCCTGTACTGATCCTGAGTTACATCCTGTATTATACTCCAGAGCTGCACTCACTATTCTGCTGGTGCAGTCACTGTGTACATACATTACTTATCCTGTACTGATCCTGAGTTACATCCTGTATTATACTCCAGAGCTGCACTCACTATTCTGCTGGTGCAGTCACTGTGTACATACATTACTTATCCTGTACTGATCCTGAGTTACATCCTGTATTATACTCCAGAGCTGCACTCACTATTCTGTAACTTCAGAGCTGAAATCTTCCAGAATTCCCAGCTTGCTCAGTGTCTGCACGGTGTTTTGCACTCTGGGAGGTGTCATGTCTACTGTCCCCTTCCTTGCTGACCTTTTCACTCTCTTGGTTGTTTCTCCTTTCTTCAGGTGACGGAAACCAGCAGCAAACAATCGGCTAAATCCAGCGCCATGAACAACTTCTTCGGTAAAGCTTCTATGAGTGAGTAACAGCTTTATACTAAAGTCACCAAGAGACGACCTGCAGGAGAGCTGGTAATCTGGTATTAAAGGGATATTCCCATCTCAGACAATGAAAGCATATCCTAGTGATCCCCCACTGTCTGAGATGGGAATAACCCCTTTAATTTACCTGACAGGTGCCAGATTATTAGGTCACATATAGTATATAGAGGCGGCCAGCCTCCACAATGACTGCACCAGCAGAATAGTGAGTGCAGCTCTGGAGTATAATGCAGAATGTAACTCAGGATCAGTACAGGATAAGTAATGTATCCAGCAGAATAGTGAGTGCAGCTCTGGAGTATAATGCAGAATGTAACTCAGGATCAGTACAGGATAAGTAATGTATGTACACAGTGACTGCACCAGCAGAATAGTGAGTGCAGCTCTGGAGTATAATACAGGATGTAACTCAGGATCAGTACAGGATAAGTAATGTATGTACACAGTGACTGCACCAGCAGAATAGTGAGTGCAGCTCTGGAGTATAATACAGGATGTAACTCAGGATCAGTACAGGATAAGTAATGTGTGTACACAGTGAGAGCACCAGCAGAATAGTGAGTGCAGCTCTGGAGTATAATACAGGATGTAACTCAGGATCAGTACAGGAGAAGTAATGTATGTACACAGTGACTGCACCAGCAGAATAGTGAGTGCAGCTCTGGAGTATAATACAGGATGTAACTCAGGATCAGTACAGGATAAGTAATGTATGTACACAGTGACTGACCAGCAGAATAGTGAGTGCAGCTCTGGAGTATAATACAGGATGTAACTCAGGATCAGTACAGGATAAGTAATGTATGTACACAGTGACTGCACCAGCAGAATAGTGAGTGCAGCTCTGGAGTATAATACAGGATGTAACTCAGGATCAGTACAGGATAAGTAATGTATGTACACAGTGACTGCACCAGCAGAATAGTGAGTGCAGCTCTGGGTCACTGTACAGGAGAATAATTTGGTATCACTTCTCTCACTTTTGCAGACACTTCACACATTTTTCCTCCATGCTGTAGCTTCTTGTTCCTGACGTTTTGATGTCTTTCAGATAAAGTGAAGGATCCTCCTACCACAAATGAGCCGCTGAAGGAGGAGAAAGCAGCAGCTCCACAGATGGAGGTTTCTCCTCCGCAGAACAAGGAGGACAGTGAACCCCCCAAAGCGGCCGCTAAAAACAAGAAAAGGTGGCGGCATTTATCTATTGTTTTACGTTGTAATCATCTAGAAATAAAGTGGCGCCACTGCGAGCGCTCCACCCGCGATATAGTCACCCTGGAAATGAGTAATTTACACGTTTATTGAATTTAATTTTTCTAGTAAGATGAGGAGGGTTGAGATGTCGGACGGTGAAGAGGAGCAGGAGAAGCTGGTGAAGAAAGAGGAGGAGGATCAAGAAGCCGCAGCCGGACAGCAGTGACGAGGAGGACGGTGAGTGCCGGCTCTGGCGTCTTTCTCACCCGCATACTGTTTATGCCGCTCTGTGTAATTTCCTGCTGCGCCGTCTGCCAAAACACCGCCATCCACCCCGTCAAGCAGTAAGTGGCGGTCTCTGCGCTGTGCCCACGTCAGTGCTCCCTGCCGGTTTGTGTCGCCTGCTCGTAAGCCTTCACGCCAGCTCCACCTTTGATGTGTGTTTGCTTTCCTCACCGTCCCGCGGAGCGGAGGGATTTAGTCGCAGGTGGAGTTCAGAGCCGGGTTAACAAGTGCCGGGGGTTAAGTGTGCGATTATCCGGGGGCAGCGAGGCCTGCGGGGCGCTCAGCGTCAGTCTGCTGTGCATCAGCTCTATCTCTGCTCCTGTCCCCTGTCTTTTATCTCCGTGTCGCTTTTTACTAAACTGGAAAAGGTCACCGCTCCGGCGCCTGTCACAAAGCGTTAGCTCTGAGGCTCGTATTGTGCGCCACGGAGTCGAGTAGGGGGGGCAGAGGTCCGGGCGTTTACTAGGAGAGGTGTTAAAGGGGCAGCTGGGAATTCTGCTTTCCTTAAAGGGGTATTCCCATCACATAGAATGGGGGCATATCGCTAAGATGTCTGATAGGTGCAGGTCCCACCCTACAAGGAGAGCGGGGAGCGCTGCGGCTGGAGGACAAGTGCTGCTCCCATAGAAGTGAATGCCACGTAGAGCTTTTTTTTTAAAATATTTTTGATTTTAGGGATCTGCTGTGATGTGTTTTTTTTTTTTTTTTTTTTTTTTTTTTTACCTCTTCATTACCTTCAGCCGGCCCCGTGCCCCCAGAAGTGAAGACTCCATCCCCTCCTCCTTCAGAGCCCGTTGTGAAGATGGAGACAGAACCAGAGACACAGGTAAGGATTTCTACACTCCAGTCACATCCAGAGCTGCGTCCTCTGCTCTGTACAGATGGAGGCCGCGGGGACGTGTGAAGACTGAGAGAGGCCAGCCGTTGTCTTCTGGCGTTTACAGACTACTGACTGTAATTCCTGCACTGGCCCCTAGTGGTCACTCTCTTTCCGTTTTTTTTTTTGTATTTTCTTCTGTTCGTCTCATTGTTTGCTGTATCGCTTCTCGCAGACGCAGCCCGGAGAAAAGCGGCGCAAACGGAAGCGAGTCTTGAAATCCAAGACCTTCCTGGATGATGAAGGCTGCATGGGTAAGATGGCTTTAAATGGGGGGCCCCCTGGGAGTCACATGACCTTGGTGTCGGTTGTGTTATGTGACCTCCGTTTTGCTGATGTTCCGACGTCTCCCCTTCGTTTTCTAGTGACGGAGAAAGTGTACGAGAGCGAGTCCTGCACAGACAGCGGCGACGACTTCGCCACCTCCAAGCCGTCCGCAAAACCGCCTGCCGCCAGCAAACCCGAGACCAAGGCGGAGCCTAAAACCACGAAGAAGGCAGCCGCAGCCAAGGGGACCAAGCAGGCGTCCATCATGGGGTTCTTCCAGAAGAAGTGAATGTGACGGCTCTGCATCGTGTGCAGCTAGAGACGGCTCTGTCCGGCCGTGACTGTGAATAGCCGGCCTCTGGGAAAGCTGGGTGCCATCCAATACGTTACACTGAAGTGGGCACCCAGCTTTCTCCAGAGTCTCCAAAGTGGAATCCAGCGCTGACATCCTCTGCGCTGCTGCCTTCCTATGCAGGTTTGCCTTTCAGGGTGTGGGAAAGCTGGGTGACGACCCTCTGGAAAGGCGGGAAGCTCCACCCTATCACAAGGCGTGCCTGCGTTATGGTCAGCTGACCTGCTGATAAAATACCGCCCCAGCTCCTGGCCGACAACCCTCATGTGAGATGTAATGACGTCTGTGTCAGCGGTCACCCAGCTTTCCCAGGAACTGACAAGAGGGCTTCTGTTGGTATCGGCTCTGCGCTGTAATATTGTAAATGTTCTATTTTTGATATTCTATGTTACTGTCCGTCGTGCTGGATTTTATAACCCTTAAGGGTGAGATCGCCCCAATGTATGAAGTGACTGGACCTCCCTACACCGTGGGCGCCCCCTTAAGTGTGACGGTCACCCTGAGTTCTGGTTATATCGTCTCTATGTGGTGTCTATTAAAAGTTACTGTTCAAGGTGGCAAGTGGCTCGTGTTATATACCCCTGACATCTCCTGAAATCCTCTGTGCTGCTGGGGCCCTGGTCCTTAGACTACATAACTTGCAGTCTGAGACCCCTGACAAGGTCCGTACTCTCCTGATGCCCTCTGTGCTGCTGGATGTTCTTCTTCCTTCCCCTATGCTATTTCCAGTCTTTCATCCCACAAGATCAGTACACCCCTCCCCTGAAATCCTCTGTGCTGCTGAGGGCTCCTGGTCTTTACACTATGCAACTTACAGTATGCGACCTCCAACCAGGTCAGTTTGCTTCTCTCCTGAAATCCTCTGTGCTGCCGAGGGCTCCTGCTCCTCCTCCTGAGTATTTCAGAAGAGGAATGTGCGGTTCTGGGAGGCAGCGACCTGTACGCTCCTGTTGACTAGTGAGGACCGTGCTGCTTCTGACAGGGGCAGTGTCGTGATGTTCTCTTCCACTAGAGGGCAGTAGAGGCGCGCTCTATGTCCATGGACTGATCCGAAACCCACCGTTATAAGACGTCTATTAAATACTATTTAGTAAACTTGAATATCACTGAATACGCCCTCGTGCCCCACACCTCCCCCGCTAGTATAGCCCATGGCTTATTGACCTGTCATACAATGCTTCGGTCTGGAAAGGGGATGTTGGAGGTAATACTTCTGCTGGAATTGGAGGTGATGCATTCTATGTTGTTTTATGTGCATCGATGAACTTGAGGATAGAAAAAAAATTGAGTTGCATGATGGAGACTTAAAGGGATTGTCCACCCTTAAAAACCCCTCTTTTAAATTTAAATATGGCTAGCAGTCTGCAACCATTACTCCCATAATCTTACATCACAATCTGTGTGCCTGCAGTCACCACTAGGGGGAGCTGGCTGCATATTGGCAATGAGTCAATATATGTGTAGTGTACAGCTCCCTCTGGTGGTGGCTGCAGGCATGTGCAACCTATAGAAAAGGGATAGCATCTAACAGGAGTAATCAGGGGGGCGCTATGAAGAACGGCTTAGGAGGAGTCAGCTCATGCTATTCTGCCTGATAACAAGGGACGCCTCCTGCCAGTTGTACAGGGGGATGATTACACCCAGAAATGATGAATGGTATGGGAGGGGCCCAGTACAGATATTGCATTGAGACCAAGAAGGTTCTAAGTTGTCTCTGGTCACACTCGTTAATTTATTTTAAAGGGGTTGTTAAAAATATGAAAAAACAAATGGCTGCCTACTTCCAAAAAGTCTGCACCTGGTAATCCTGACCCCATCATGACCCTCTGTGACCCAAAATCTGCACTCCCTCGTGATTCTAGTTGACTCCAAAAGGGTAACATAGTTTATAAGGCCAAAAAAAGCCCTCTGTCCATCCAGTTCTCCTGTTACCCTATAAGTTCATCCAGAGGAAGGCATAAAACCCCTGTGAGGTAGAAGCCAATATTCCTCACTTTAGGGGAAAAATTTCCTTCCCGACTCCAATCAGACATCAGAATAACTCCCTGGATCAACTGTGCCCCCATCAACCTCAGATCAGCCCCCTCTGCCCCATATAAGCCCTCTCATACCTCATATCAGCCAAACCTACCCCCATTAGACCTCAATCAGCCCCCATCAGACCTCAGATCAGCCCACCCGGCCCCATAAGCATAAAATAAAAAACTCTCTCACCTCTTCTGCACCGCGGCTCCGCTCATGGTCCAGCGCTCCTCTGGTTTCTAAGGCTGGTGCTGCACCGTCACCTGACTGCGTGCAGCGTCAAGTCATAGTGCGCGCACCACGTCCTGACGCATACGCCGGCCTGGAGAAGACAGGTTTTTTATTTTATGCTTATGGGGCTGGGTGGGCTGATCTGAGGTCTGTTGGGGGGGTCCGGCACATGATACATACAAGTGAGCGCTTCCATAATGGAAGAGCTCACTTGTATTCGCTTTATAAGACGCACAGCAATTTTCCCCCTACTTTTGGGGCAAAAATATAAAGTATTTTTATAAAGCAAGATACGGTAGTCGTCTTTCTTCTAAAGTAAATAACCCTAATTTTGATAATCTTTCTGGGTCCTGTAGTCCACCCATTCCAGTTATTACTTTAGTTGCCCTCCTCTGAACCCTCTCCAGCTCTGCTATGTCTGCCTTGTTCACAGGAGCCCAGAACTGTACACAGTCCTCCATGTGTGGTCTTTCATTTGGATACTTGACTTGCATGACTAGGCCTGCAAAAATTTCCCCAAGGTGGAAGACCCTTACTGCTGCCAACTGGGGCAAATATTTGGTCACCTGTGATGGTCATCGCTTCTGTAACCAGTTCGTTGCCACCATGAAACCATGAGATCCTTTGAGCTTGGATGGTCCTGGTGAGCACCACGCCCTTCCTCGTGACCTCGTGTTCTCCTGAAGTCAAAACAAGAACCGCATGTCCTACCAAGTGGCCCATTTTGGTGCATCTTCCTGGAGCTCATACATTTCATTTCCATCACCGGTTGTAGGTAGACCCAGGGGTGTAGCTGTAGGGGGTGCAGAGGTACCAGCAGTACACAAACCCTGATGGATGAGGAGGCTTCAGAGTATCTTCCGCAACAGAAATCATCAGTGTAAACGACGCATGGTAGGTCGGGGCGCTGGTCTACGTCTTGCACTGGGGTCCAGAAGTCTCTTAATGGATCTTTCTACAGAGATCTGGAAAGTTCTGTGAAGTAGTTAATTCCTCCATGGACACAACCTAATGACTCAGCAGTTGGAAAAATAATTTGACCCATGAAACATAACATTTCTCAAAAACTGAAAAATTTCTCCAGAACAATCCCAGCGCGGTTATATTTCTCCCCCGGGCGCCGCGCCATCTCTGCTCCACAAATTGAATAGTAAATACCTATCTACTGCTGCATGGTGAGCGGGGGAATTGAGAAGATTATTGCTTCTTAGAAGAGGAGAAGACCCAGCATGTGGCTGTCACCGCTTTACGAGACATAGATCTTCCCTTTTAAAATTCTGTTTCCACCTTGTTTTCGGAGTTCCTCCTCGGACGTACAGTAAGATGACTTTACGAGAATGTTCCTCAACTTGAGAACTGTCCGAAAAAATTCATCTGATCGTCTTTAACAACCTATAAAACACAATCTTTCGGGAACTTTGACCAAACGCTAACATGATAAAATTCATCTAGGAGGAGTCGGTGGTGATCAAGACGAGCCTTCAGCTCCGCTCCGGGATGATTTACGGTGGGAGAGGATCGCTATACAGCGTGTGGTTACTGGAACGTGACGCGTATAATTTCTACAGGAACGTAGGAAAATATGGCGTTGAGTGGAGATACTTACAGATTCCTTGGAGGAAACGGCTCTACAAGAACGAAGGAACCTATAAAAGCATCTTCAGATGCCAAGACCCAGAGATCTCCAGGCTGTGGCCAAAGAAGCCAACGTGAAAAGTTTTGTCACTTCGGGATTGTTATGATAACGAGAAGTGGATTGTTGGATCTTCTACTAGAAGGACTAATGACCTAACTGGAGCTTTATCCTATTGTGGATGTATCTAGAGAAGACCGTTCTTTGGAGAAGTAGAAGAAGATGACAAGTTATTCAGAAGACCAAGACAGAAAAGAGAACCTTCTAGAGAAATCTTGTCCATGTGATCACCCAAGTCAAAAATGATTAAATTCATTCAAAAACTTTCATTATGTCCGTCAATGTTTTTGCCAGCTGTCATGGTGGAAGTTCCCACCTGAGTTTTGCAGTGTTTGAGTGTTAGGAACAGTGGTCTAATTCCATGGGACGATACACGGGGCAGCCAACTTTCTTCGTGATCATCTTCCACTCATTCTCTGCAGTCATTCGTACAAATCCAGATTCATCCAGTTTGTCAGCAGGACCTCCCGGTGTACACAGGGCGATGACTTCTTGTGTGGCATAGACGACCGGGTCACCCGACAAACCAGCGTCTCACTCTGCGCTGGCACAAATCAATAGGTACATCAATTATCGGGAACGAGCGTTCGTAGGAATTTCAGGTAATCGCCCCGATCCTCAGCCGGTGTAATAGGACAAAAGGAGACAAGATAAACATGGGGGGGGGGAGGCAGGAAGGCACTTGAGGCACACAGGAGATTGCTGCTATCCGGAGACACAAAAATACTTGCCCTTGGTCCTAATTCTTTGCCCAGTGGTCGTTAGAAGATCCTTATTTGTTTGATGCATTAGGACCAGCGGTGGTATAGGGGGGTTTCATAGTTGGCCATTGTTATATGGGCACTGAATAGTGGTATGTGTGAAGTGAAAAGAAAACTATACACGGTTTTCAGGATTTAAAAAAAAAATCTGAAAAGTGTGGTGTGCATTAGTATTCAGCCCCCTGTACGCTGATTCCTTCAAATAAAATCCAGTGTGACCAATTCCCTTCAGAGGTCACCTCATTAGTAAATAGAGTCCACCTGTGTGTAATGTCTTCCCAGTATAACTACAGCTGTTCAGTGGAGGCTTCAGAGGTTTGTTACAGAACATTAGTGATCAGGCAGCATCATGAAAATCAAGGAACACGCCAGACAGGTCAGGGATAAAGTCATGGAGAAGTATGAAGCTTGGTTAGGTTATTAAAAAAAAAAAAAAAATCCCAAACTCTGAACATCTCACTCCATCATCATCACAGATAGCGACGTTTCGACCTGAATAGGTCTTTATCAAGCGCTTGATAAAGACCTATTCAGGTCGAAACATCGCTATCTGTGTTTGCTGAATAAAAGCCTTGAATATTTGAAGACGTTGGAGTGCCACAGCATCTTCTTTCTTTACCAGACTTGGGGGCCCAACAGGCTGGAGCCCAACGCTGCAGGCACCACCGCGAAATGGCCTAATTGCATGGCAATACAGGGGAGTGCTGTTCTTTGCAGGGGACCAAGGCTCTGCCTAGGGAAGGCTGGGTGAAAACCTGGAAACCTCAGAAAATGATGGAAACACCACGGAAATGGACAGGAAACAGCAGGGGCAGCATGCATGGATGCCTCTGAGGCTGCCTAATCCCACCATTACCCAAAATTCTCAGGCAACAGCCTGGTGGTTACCCTCATGGCAATTGTGCTCACCTAGACCAAGAAAGGCGAGGCAAATACCCATCACATGTTAGGGAAGCACCCAACTAGGTGCAACGAAGTCCATCACCGCAATTTTCAGGACACGGTAATGGTGACCCACTTAAAAATGCTGCCTGACAACCTGGCGGTGAACCCCTGATTGTCTGTCTTTCTGCAGCTTTGTAAGCAGCCTGTAAAAGATTGGTGTGGAGCCTCAGTATGACTTTTTAGATGGATATTGCATGTGGTCACGTACTCCTGGAACCCCATAGTCACCCCTTCTCTGATGTGCTACCCAGAACATTCTCTGCCCCAATTCACAAGACCTGTTGCTGTTCCGTGTTGCTGACAGTGGGATTTACCAGTGTTGTCTGAGGAGGTGGTGGACAA
>ONZH01004482.1:0-46515 GCA_900303285.1 Rhinella marina | reverse complement strand
ACCCAGACAAATGCCGCACAGAGATTTTTAGGATCAAGCTTTTACACGTGACAGGTAGCAAATGACTTGGTTGTATTCGGTGACGTACAGAAAGTGTCACCTGGACAGAATATACAGTCATGGCCAAAAGTTTTGAGAATGACACAAATATTATATTTTCACATGATCTGCTGCCCTCTGGTTTTTATGTGTGTTTGTCAGATGTTTTTATCACATACAGAAATATAATTGCAATCATATTATGAGTAACAAAAGCTTATATTGACAGTTAGAATGAGTTAATGCAGCAAGTCAATATTTGCAGTGTTGACCCTTCTTCTTCAGGACCTCTGCAATTCTCCCTGGCATGCTCTCAATCAACTTCTGGACCAAATCCTGACTGATAGCAGTCCATTCTTGCACAATCAATGCTTGCATTTTGTCAGAATTTGTAGGTTTTTGTTTGTCCACCCGTCTCTTGATGATTGACCACAAGTTCTCAATGGGATTAAGATCTGGGGAGTTTTCAGGCCATGGACCCAAAATCTCTATGTTTTGTTCCCTGAGCCATTTAGTTATCACCTTTGCTTTATGGCAAGGTGCTCCATCATGCTGGAAAAGGCATTGTTGATCACCAAACTGCTCTTGGACGGTTGGGAGAAGTTGCTCTCGGAGGACATTCTGGTACCATTCTTTATTCATGGCTGTGTTTTTAGGCAAGACTGTGAGAGAGCCGATTCCCTTGGCTGAGAAGCAACCCCACACATCAATGGTTTCAGGATGCTTTACAGTTGGCATGAGACAAGACTGGTGGTAGCGCTCACCTCGTCTTCTCCGAATAAGCTGTTTTCCAGATGTCCCAAACAATCGAAAAGGGGATTCATCAGAGAAAATGACTTTACCCCAGTCCTCAGCAGTCCACTCCCTGTACCTTTTGCAGAATATCAGTCTGTCCCTGATGTTTTTTCTGGAGAGAAGTGGCTTCTTTGCTGCCTTCCTTGAGACCAGGCCTTGCTCCAAGAGTCTCCGCCTCACAGTGCGTGCAGATGCACTCACACCTGCCTGCTGCCATTCCTGAGCAAGCTCTGCACTGCTGGTAGCCCGATCCCGCAGCTGAAACACTTTTAAGAGATGGTCCTGGCGCTTGCTGGTCTTTCTTGGGGGACCTGGAGCCTTTTTGGCAACAATGGAACCTCTCTCCTTGAAGTTCTTGATGATGCGATAGATTGTTGACTGAGGTGCAATCTTTCTAGCTGCGATACTCTTCCCTGTTAGGCCATTTTTGTGCAGTGCAATGATGACTGCACATGTTTCTTTAGAGATAACCATGGTTAACAGAAGAGAAACAATGATGCCAAGCACCAGCCTCCTTTTAAAGTGTCCAGTGGTGTCATTCTTACTTAACAGATTGATCTCCAGCCCTGTCCTCATCAACACCCACACCTGTGTTAATGGAGCAATCACTGAAACGATGTTAGCTGGTCCTTTTAAGGCAGGGCTGCAATGATGTTGAAATGTGTTTTGGGGGATAAAGTTCATTTTCTATTCAAATATTGACTTTGCAAGTAATTGCTGTTAAGCTGATCACTCTTTATAACATTCTGGAGTATATGCAAATTGCCATTACAAAAACTGAAGCACTAGACTTTGTAAAAATTAATATTTGTATCATTCTCAAAACTTTTGGCCATGACTGTACGGTTTGGAGTGAGTGTGCTGAACTGTAACACACAGAAAGGTTACACGCAGCTGTGTGAAATGGATTTGTATCACTGAGCTAAAACAACAAAAAAACAAATTTTTTTGGTATATTTTGTTTTGGATTTTGTTTTTTTGGGAACGTGACGTGCAGAAACTATCGTAGAGCTAACTGACACCCTACTGACGGTAGCTAGCGACCCAGACAAATGTCGCACAGAGATTTTTGGGATCAAGCCATACATGTGACAGGCAGCAAATGACTTGGTTGTATTCGGTGACATACAGAAAGAGTCACCTGGACAGAAAATAGTGAGTGTACTGAACTGTGACACACAGAATGGTTCCACACTGCTGTGTGCAATGGATTTGTATCACTGAGATAGAACAATAAAAAAAAAAACAGGGTTAGATATGGCGATAGCTGCACTACTAGTGCCAGCCAGCCAAGTGACAAAAAAAAAAAAAATGTCTTCTAGCCCTTAGAAGGGCTGTTGGGTTCTTTGTGGGTGATCCCTGCCTAACAGAGAACTAAATGCAGGCCCTAACACTGTCCCTGAAACGCAGCAGCTCTATCCCTAACGACATCCAGACGGCATCTGAGCCGAGCACCGCGGCCAGTCGGTAGTATATTCCAGGGTCACCTGATCAGGCCAGCCAACCCCTGCTATCGACATGTAAGGGCCCCACGTGATGCTGGGTGTACCGGAGAGTCTCCTGGCTTGTGATTGGCTGTGTTTTTAGGCGCCTAAAAAGCACGATGCGGAAGTTGCCATTTCCTCGAGCATGGCGAGATACTCGTCCGAGCAGCGAGCACTTACGAGTACCCTAATACTCGAACGAGCACCAAGCTCGGACGAGCATGCTCGCTCATCTCTAATCAGCAACTGTTTCACGGAGTGAAGCTCCCGTGCCGAGGCCTAGATGTTCGCAAGTCTGGAGGTTCTTTAAAGAAAGTAAGGATGACCGACGGACTGTGGTGTGCAACTTGTGCCACACCAGGATCAGCAGGGGAGCCACCACTACCAGCCTAACCACTACCATCATGCGCAGGCATATAAGTGCTAAACACCCGACTCAATGGAACCAAGGCCGTTCACCTCCTGCGGGTCACACCACTGCTCCTTCCCCTGTGTCACATGCTGGCTCTGCGAGTCAACCCCCCGCCCAGGACCCCGGCACGAGCGCCACCCCTTCACCTCCACGATCCTCCACACCCTCCACCAATGGGACCCAGCGCAGCGTTCAGCTGTCCTTGCATCAGACATTGGAGCGCAAGCGCAAATACAATTCCACCCACCCACATGCACAAGCCCTAAACGTTCACATCTCCAAACTGCTGAGCCTGAAGATGCTGCGCTATAGACTGGTAGAGACTGAGGCTTTCCGCAACCTGATGGCGGTGGCTGTCCCTTGGTACTTGGTCCCCAGCCGCCACTATTTTTTCCAATGTGCCGTCCCAGCCCCACACCAGCACGTGTCACAGAACATCATCCGTGCCCTGACCAACGCGGTTACTGAGAAGGTCCACCTAACCACGGACACGTGGACAAGTGCTGGCGGGCAGGGACATTGTATCTCCCTGATGGCACATTGGGTTAACTTGGTGGAGGCTGGGACCGAGTCTGACCCTGGGGCCGCTCATGTACTGCCCACACCAAGGATTGCGGGGCCTACCTCGGTCACGGTTTCTCAGACTTATTATGCCTCTTCCTCCAACCCCTTCTCCTCCTCCTCCTACTCTCAATTACCATCCGTGAGCATGGCGCCTTCAGTCGGTAGCTCTAGGCGCAGCAGCACTGACGTGGCTAAGCGCCAATAGGCGGTGCTGAAACTGCTGAGCTTAGGTGACAAAAGGCACACCGCTCAAGAGCTGTTACAGGGCATCACGGCGCAGACCGATCTTTGGCTGGCGCCGCTGAACCTCAAACCAGGCATGGTTGTGTGTGACAACGGGCGTAACCTTGTGGCGGCTCTGCAACTCGGCAGACTCACACATGTGCCATGCCTGGCCCACGTGTTCAATATTGTTGTTCATCGGTTCCTCAAGACCTACCCCAATTTGTCTGATTTGCTCACCAAGGTGCGACGCATCTGTGCGCATTTCCGCAAGTCAACCACAGATGCTGCCACTCTCAGGGCAGTGCAATGGCGCTTACAACTGCCCGCTCACCGACTGTCGTGCGACGTGCCTACACAATGGAATTACACATTACACATGTTAGCCAGGGTTTACCAGCAGCGCAGAGCGATTGTAGACTGCCAGATGACAACTTCCACCAGAACTGGTAGTCAGGTTAGTCAGCTTCCTCAAGTCTACAATGAGGAGTGGACGTGGATGTCTGATATCTATCAGGTGTTAAGCAACTTTGAGGAGTCAACACAGATGGTCAGCGGCGATGCCGCCATAATCAGCGTCACCATCCCGCTACTTTGTCTGCTGAAAAACTCACTGCTCAGCATGAAGTCAGAGGCTTATTGGTATATATGACATTAGTATATCGTATATATGAGATTCACACATGGTACATTGATCTAACATTGGAGGACATTTAATCAGCCAATAATCATAGTTAAAGTTAATGGCTAGGTAAAACTTCTACAGTGTAGAGGGACAGATAACGATCCTTTGTGTTTCAATGAAGTGCCCCAGGTTTATCTAGACCAGCAGAGACAGTGTGGCTGTAAGAACAATAGATAAGGTTCTGTCCAGGGCAGTTTATGTTTATGGTAAAGGGGACTATTGTCTGTCCCCTAGGGTGGAGGCAGAAGTCGTGGGACAAGAATCTTCCCTCCGCATTTTAAGTTAGACAACTACCTCAACCAAAGCAGGATTAGAAAACCCACCAATCATAACATGAGTTTAGTCTAAAACAGCCAATAGACTTATTGGAATCCAATATTAGCCAATTAAATGTCCTACACATGTTAGTCAATGGGTAAAAATGGTATAACAAGGAAGGCTGATGGATGGTTAGGGGGAATGAAAAGAAAGAGAAAGGTAGAAAAAGATTATGAAGGAAAGAAAGAAGGAGAAAGAAGAAGAGAAAGGAATGAAATGATGAACTGAGAGACATAAACTGATGAATGAGCTGAGGTAACTTATTCTGGGTATACGTAGGCTTATTCATACTAAGAGCTATAACCTTGCTGTTATCTGGGTCTGATAATCGGAATAAAGCTTCATCTCTGGAAAAGAACCGAGGAGCGCTGCCGTCATCTTTTCATTATACTTCAACCGTTCATATTTAACAACAAGGCTTTGCGCTTGTCACAGGAGATGGGGGAAGAAGATACGTTGTTTGATAGCCAAAGCACCCTCAGGTCTGTTTCTCAGCGCGTATTGGAGGAGGGGGGGAGGAGGAGGATGAGGAGGAAGAGGAGGAGAATGTTGGTGAGACTAAAGAGGGTACCAATGCTCATTCCTTCTTATCTGTTGAGCGCGTATGGGCTGAAGAGGAGGAGTTGGAGGAGGAGGAAATGGAGAGTCAGCCTATTGAGGAGAGGGAATTCTTGCGTGTTAGGACTTTGGCGCACATGGCTGACTTCATGTTAGGCTGCTTTTCCCGTGACCCTCGCGTTAGAAGCATTTTTGCCAACACCGATTCCTGGACCCCCGGTACAAGCAGAACTTTTCCACTCTCATTCCTGTAGAGGAAAGGAGTATGAGAGTGAATAAATATAAACAGGCCCTTGTGCACAAGCTGAAACTATCCTTCCCATCTGAAACCGCTAGCGGCAGAGGACGTAGTTCTGTGGGCCAACTAGCGGGGGAGAGGAGGGGAGCAGGCAGCTTGTCAAGCACTGGCAGGGGAATACTCTCCAAGGCCTTTGCCAGTTTTATGTCACCCGTCCCCAGTCTAGGCAGAGTAGGAGGAGCTGTTCAGAAAGATGGTGAGGGAGTACCTAGCTGACCATACTAACGTCCTGCGTGATCACTCTGCTCCATTCAACTACTGGGTTGCAAAGCTGGACACGTGGCCTGAACTGGCGCTGTACGCCTTGGAGGTGCTGGCCTGCCCTGCCGCTAGCGTGTTGTAAGAGCGGGTCTTCAGTGCAGCTGGTGGCATCATCACTGATAAGCGTACATGCATGTCAACTGTCAGCGCTGACTGGCTGACGCTTATTAAAATGAATAAAGCATGGATTTCACCGGAATTCAAATCTCCAAAGGGGGAAAGCAGCTCAACATGAAGATTCTTTATGTATCCTCTCCTCTCCTCCTCCTCCTTCTCTTCGTACACAAACGCTGAGCCAACAGGCAATTTTTCAGAGGGCCAACTGGCGCTCTTTACAAACAATGTTTACGGAGGGCCACCTACAGGCCCTCTCTCCAATCAATTTTTTAGGAGTGTCAACTACAGACACTCAAAAAAAATTTTTCAGGAGGGTCAACTACAGACACTCAAAAACAATTTTTCAGTAGGGTCAACAACAGACACTCAAAAACAATTTTTCTGGAGGGTCAACTTCAGACACTACAAAACAAATTTTTGGGAGGCTCACCTACAGCCATTTGACTGCAATCTCAGTCTGACCAAGGCATTGGTGGTGTCACCGCCATGCTGTGTCAAGGTAAATTTTTGGGTGGTTCACCTGCTACCTCAGTCTAACTTGGTCACTCTGTTGTCACCGCCATGCTGTGTCAGGGTAAATTTTTGGGTGGTTCACCTGCTACCTCAGTCTAACTTTGTCACTCTGTTGTCACTGCCATGCTGTGTTAGGGTAAAATTTTATGTGCTTCACCTGCTACCTCAGTCTAACTTGGTCACTCTGGGTTAACCGCCATGCTGTGTCAGGGTAAATTTTTGGGTGGTTCACCTGCTACCTCAGTCTAACTTGGTCACTCTGTTGTCACCGCCATCCTGTGTCAGGGTAAACTTTTATGTGCTTCACCTGCTACCTCAGTCTAACTTGGTCACTCTGGGTTCACCGCCATGCTGTGTCAGGGTAAATTTTTGGGTGGTTCACCAGCTACCTCAAATAACTTGGTCAATTGGGGGTGTCACCGCCATGCTGCATCAGGCTACATGTTTGGGTGGCTCGCCTGCTACCTCAACTAACTTGGTCACTTGTTGGTGTTACCACTAGACTGTGGCTACTGTGCCGCACACCACATAATTGTTCACTGGACTGTAGTATATATAACTGAGAGAAAAAACGTACTCTTTAGACTGCGGCTACTGTACCGCACACCACAGAATTGTTCACTGCATTGTAGTATACATAACAGAGAAAAAACTTATTTTCTAGACTGCGGCTACTGTACCGCACACTACAGAATTGTTCACTGCACTGTAGTATATATAATAGAAAGAAAAAAAAACTTACTCTTTAGACTGCGGCTACTGTGCCGCACACCACATAATTGTTCACTGGACTGTAGTATATATAACTGATAGAAAAAAAATATTTTCTAGACTGCGGCTACTGTACCGCACACTACAGAATTGTTCACTGCACTGTAGTATATATAACTGAGAGAAAAAACTTACTCTTTAGACTGTGGCTACTGTGCCACACACCACAAAATTGTTCACTGGACTGTAGAGTATATATGACTGAGAAAAAAACATACTCTTTAGACTGTGGCTACTGTAGCGCACACTATAGAATTTTTCACTGCACTGTAGTATATATAACAGAGAAAAAACTTACTCTTTAGCCTGCGGCTACTGTGCCGCACACCACAGAATTGTTCACTGGACTGTAGTATATATAACTGAGAGAAAAAACGTATTTTCTAGACTGCGGCTACTGTACCGCACACTACAGAATTGTTCACTGCACTGTAGTATATGTGAGAGAAAGAACGTACTCTTTAGACTGCGGCTACTGTACCGCACACTACAGAATTTTTCACTGGACTGTAATATATATAACTGAGAGAAAAAAACATACTCTTTAGACTGCGGCTACTGTGCCGCACACCACAGAATTGTTCACTGCACTGTAGTATATATAACTGAGAGAAAAAACGTACTCTTTAGACTGTGGCTACTGTGCCGCACACCACATAATTGTTCACTGAACTGTAGTATATATAACTGAGAGAAAAAACATACTCTTTAGACTGTGGCTACTGTGCCGCACACAACATAATTGTTCACTGGACTGTAGTATATATAATTGAGAGAAAAAATGTACTCTTTAGACTGTGGCTACTGTGCCGCACACCACATAATTGTTCACTGGACTGTAGTATATATAATTGAGAGAAAAAACGTACTCTTTAGACTGCGGCTACTGTGCCGCACACCACATAATTGTTCACTGGACTGTAGTATATATAACTGAGAGAAAAAACGTACTCTTTAGACTGTGGCTACTGTGCCGCACACCACATAATTGTTCACTGGACTGTAGTATATATAACTGAGAGAAAAAACGTACTCTTTAGACTGCGGCTACTGTGCCGCACACCACATAATTGTTCACTGGACTGTAGAATATATATAACTGAGAGAAAAAACATACTCTTTAGACTGTGGCTACTGTAGCGCACACTATAGAATTTTTCACTGAACTGTAGTATATATAACAGAGAAAAAACTTACTCTTTAGCCTGCGGCTACTGTGCCGCACACCACAGAATTGTTCACTGGACTGTAGTATATATAACTGAGAGAAAAAACGTATTTTCTAGACTGCGGCTACTGTACCGCACACTACAGAATTGTTCACTGCACTGTAGTATATGTAACTGAGAGAAAAAACTTACTCTTTAGACTGCGGCTACTGTACCGCACACTACAGAATTTTTCACTGGACTGTAATATATATAACTGAGAGAAAAAACATACTCTTTAGACTGCGGCTACTGTGCCGCACACCACAGAATTGTTCACTGCACTGTAGTATATATAACTGAGAGAAAAAACGTACTCTTTAGACTGTGGCTACTGTGCCGCACACCACATAATTGTTCACTGAACTGTAGTATATATAACTGAGAGAAAAAACATACTCTTTAGACTGTGGCTACTGTGCCGCACACAACATAATTGTTCACTGGACTGTAGTATATATAATTGAGAGAAAAAACGTACTCTTTAGACTGTGGCTACTGTGCCGCACACCACATAATTGTTCACTGGACTGTAGTATATATAACTGAGAGAAAAAACGTACTCTTTAGACTGCGGCTACTGTGCCGCACACCACATAATTGTTCACTGGACTGTAGTATATATAACTGAGAGAAAAAACGTACTCTTTAGACTGTGGCTACTGTGCCGCACACCACATAATTGTTCACTGGACTGTAGTATATATAACTGAGAGAAAAAATGTACTCTTTAGACTGCGGCTACTGTATAGCACACTACAGAATTGTTCACTGCACTGTAGTATATATAACTGAGAGAAAAAATGTACTCTTTAGACTGCGGCTACTGTGCCACACACCACATAATTGTTCACTGAACTGTGGTATATATAACAGAGAAAAAACGTATTTTCTAGACTGTGTCTACTGTACCGCACACTACTGAATTGTTCACTGCACTGTAGTATATATAACTGAGAGAAAAAATTTACTCTTTAGACTGCGGCTACTGTACCGCACACTACAGAATTGTTCACTGCACTGTAGTATATATAACTGAGAGAAAAAACGTACTCTTTAGACTGCGGCTACTGTGCCGCACACCACATAATTGTTCACTGGACTGTAGTATATATAACTGAGAGAAAAAATGTACTCTTTAGACTGCGGCTACTGTACCGCACACTACAGAATTGTTCACTGGACTGTAGTATATATAACTGACAGAAAAAACGTATTTTCTAGACTGTGTCTACTGTACCGCACACTACTGAATTGTTCACTGCACTGTAGTATATATAACTGAGAGAAAAAACATACTCTTTAGACTGCGGCTACTGTGCTGCACACCACATAATTGTTCACTGCACTGTAGTATATATAACTGAGAAAAAAAACATACTCTTTAGACTGCAGCTACTGTGCCGCACACCACATAATTGTTCACTGCACTGTAGTATATATAACTGATAGAAAAACGTACTCTTTAGACTGCAGCTACTGTGCCGCACACCACAAAATTGTTCACTGCACTGTAGTATATATAACTGATAGAAAAACGTACTCTTTAGACTGCGGCTACTGTACCGCACACCACAGAATTGTTCACTGCACTGTAGTATATATAACTGAGAGAAAAAATGTATTTTCTAGACTGAGGCTACTGTACCGCACACTACAGAATTTTTCACTGCACTTTAGTTTATATAACTGAGAGAAAAAACATATTTTCTAGACTGAGGCTACTGTGCCACACACTACAGAATTTTTCACTGCACTGTACTATATATAACCGAGAGAAAAAACGTATTGTCTAGACTGTGGCTACAGTACCGCACACTACAGAATTGTTCACTGAACTGTAGTATATATAACTGAGAAAAAAATGTACTCTTTAGACTGCAGCTACTATACCACACACCACAGAATTGTTCACTGCACTGTAGTATATATAACTGAGAGAAAAAACGTATTACCTAGACTGCACTACAGATCCCAGCAAGCCAAGGTACAGCAGCAGCAAAAATGAGTACTGAGAGGACTTTGGGCAATTTCTTTGGGGTCTGTGTGAACCACGTGCTGTCCTCTTTCTGCCACCAGTCGCTGTGCACAGTGTGCAGCCAAGATGGCGGTAGCTGCACTACAAGTCCCAGCCAGCAGCCAGGAGGAGACAAAAAAAAAGGTGCTTGTAGCCCTTAGAAGGGCTGTTGGGTTCATTGAGGATGATTCCTGCCTAACCAAAATCTAAATTGAGGCCCTAACACTCTCTCTGACAGACAGCAGCTCTATCACTAATCTCATCCAGGCGGCGTCTGAGGCGAGCAGCGCGGGACCAGATTCTTATATTCCCAGGTCATCTGATCTGGCCAGCCAATCCCTGCTATCGACTTCTAGGGGTTCCACGTGATGCTAGGGGGTTCCAAAGACTCTCCTGCATGTTGATTGGCTGAGAAAAAGGTGCCTAACATGCAGGAAGAGGAAGATGCCATTTCCTTGAGTATCGCGATTTGCTCGTCTCGAGTATCGAGCACGTACGAATACCCTAATGCTCGAATGAGCACCAAGCTCGGACGAGCATGTTCGCTCATCTCTAGTCACAAAGTATTACTATGGAGCAGTTTGGGACAGCTTAGAGATAGTGTAGGGATATATGTAATAGGGAGGCCTTATCCACACTATTGGGCAGAAGGCAAGAAAAAACTGAACAGTGCAAAGCTTGGCTAATAGGAACTATTCTATTACACCTTGCTGCGCTAATTGTGGTTAAAAAGTGTTCTAATACTGCTGATTGTAGGTTGTTTGCATTCTTTTATACATAAGTAATTCCATTAATCCTTCAATCTGTTATTGGGGTGAAAATGTGGTCTGATATTACAGATTTTGGGAGGTTCACCTTCTTTAATATATAATGCAATCCATTAATCCTTGAATGTGTAATTGGGGTGAAATTGTGGCTTGATACTACTGATTTTAGGGTGTTCATGTTCTTTTATACATAATTCAATCCTCCTTAATTGTGTAATTGGGGTGAAATTGCAGTCTGATACTACAGATTTTGGGGTGTTCACATTCTTATAGACATAAGTAAATCTGTTAATCCTTAATTATGTAATTAGGGTGAAATTGCGGTCTGATACTACAGATTTTAGGGTGCTCACGTTCTGTTATATATAAGTACATTTATTCATCCTTGTTTCTGGAGTAAAATTGCGGCCTGATACTACAGATTTTAGGGTGTTTATGTGCTTTTATACATAAGTAAATCCGTTAATCCCTAATTGTGTCATTGGGGTGAGACTGCGGTCTGATACTACATATTTAGTGAGTTTACATTATTTTATATATAAGTGAATACGTTAATCCCTAAATGAGTAGGGTGCCTGATACAACAGATTTTAGGGTACTCACGTTCTTTTTCACATAATTCAATTCTTTAATTCTTAATTGTGTAATTGGGGTGAAATTGTGGCCTGATACTACAGATTTTAGGGTGCTCATGTTCTCTTATATATAAGTACCTCCATCCATTCATCCTTGTTTCTGGGGTACTACAGATTTTAGAGTATGTACGTTCTTTTATACATACGTAAATCCATTAATCCCTAATTGTGTAATTGGGGTGAAATTGCGGCCTGATACTGCAGATTTTAGGGTGCTCACGTTTTTTTATATATAAGCACTTCCATTCATCCTTGTTTCGGGGGTGAAATTGCACACTGACACTACAGCGAATTTACTCTTAAAGTTCCTGTTACAGTACAGTATGTCTTACAGACAGGTGCCAGGCCCTTCTAAGGGAACAATCAGTGGCCAAAATGTTTCTGGAGCTGGCAGAAATAGCAGCAGAAGAAGGGGGAAGGGGGTGGTAGCAACAGTCGCAGAGACAGGCCAGAGCTGTCAGCGTCATCCAGCAGTTGTGTTTTGACCAGCAACCCAGATGTCCTTGAATGGTTGGCTCGGTCTTCTACCTCATCTCAAGTGACATCAGATACCCCCAGCCAGAAGTCGGTGGGTTCCACTGACAACACTCTTATTTGATATGGCCCAAGAACAAGCTCTGTTCCCCACCTGTCCTGAGCCTGCCTCTTTCATTTTCTGTTCTTTCTGCTTGGGAAGTATTGTATGCTGTCGGCTCGGCTCTGCTTTTCAGCGAGGATGAGCTTATTGAGGACAGTCAGCAGCTACTGCTCAGCTGAGATGTGGAGGAGAGATTCGCTGCATCCTGCGGTAGGCAGACAAGTAGCGATGATTAGAGTTGCGTGGGAGCAGGTGTTGTGAGCTTTCAGGCATGCAGCCCTGAGACTGATAAGGGTGACATCAGTGACATGCAGACAGTAGTTGATGATGATGTAGTCGATCGCACGTGGAAGCCAGGTGAAGAGGGGGCTTCATCATCATCATCATCATCATCATCAGGGCATGAGGGTTGCAGCTTGCACGTGAAGCAGTGGCTGAGCCAGCAGGGTGGTAGTGGGGCTGTGAGTCAGCAGGGTGACAGCAGTGTGAGGTCTGGAGCCAAACATTCCCAGGGTAGACCGTCTGTTACTGAGGATCCTACCTGTCTGGAAAGAACTAGCAGTGCATCACCCAGTGCCCCACATCCCTTCTCCAGCAGTCAAGGCTCCACCACCTCAGCAGAAGGGAGCTGTGTTTCCTTCCCATCATCTACTAGTCCTGATGCTTCGGCTAATCCTCCTCCTACTCCTCATCATGTGTTTCACCAGCAATCGATCACTTAGGTGATTGCAAAAATACAACAGTATGCATGCACTCCTTCAACGGCGCAGAAGTTAAACGTGCCCCCGGCCAAGTTGATGGTACTACAGCCCCTCCCTTTCCATGTGATGGACTCTGCACCTTGCAGACAACTGATGGTTTGTGCCGGGCCAAGGTGGAAAGTCCCAAGCTGTCATTACTTCTCCAAAAAGGCTGTACCAGCCTCGCACACGTATGTTGAACAGAAGGTGGGCCAGTACTTGAGCCTGTCTGTGTCTGCTAAAGTTCATGGCAGCACCGAAGTGTAGAGATGTAACTACGGTCAAGAACAATATGTCCTTTATGGCCCACTGGGTAAATGTGGTTCCTGCCCAGCCACACCAGCAACTTGGCCAGTTGATGGCACTGCCCCCTCCGTGTTCTCAAGCTGTGAGTCCTGTACCAATGTCCTTTGCCTCCTCATCCTCAACCTTGTCCTCAGCCTCCACTGCAGTCACAATTTGGAGTGCTCCTCCAGCATACCACCTATGTAGAGCACATCAGTATAACGCTGTTCTGCACCTGGTTTGCCTGGGCAATGGAGTCACACTGGGGAGAAACTGCTCCGCGTCCTTCAAGAGGAAATTGAATCCTGGCTCTCTTCTCGCCAAGTGAAAACCGGGACCATGGTCACCAGCAGCGGGAAGAACATTGTGTGGGTGCTGCGTCAAGGAGGGTTGAACCATGCATCCTGCATTATAAAGCAGTTCCTGACGTCTTCTTCCCAACTGCAAGACATTCTGAAAATGGCCAGGAAACTGTGCATGCACTTCAACCACTCTTACCCTGCAAAACACGACCTTGAACTGCAAAGGCAGAATAGCATTCCATAACATCACCTAAAATATTGGAACTCCAGCCTCCACATGTTGGACAGACTATATGAGAAGAGGAAGGCCATAAACAATTTCTTGTAATGGAGACGGACAGGAGTACTCCCCTGTGTAACTTTGACATTAGCCAGTGGCAGCTCATGTGTGACACCTGACATTTGCGCAGGCTCTTTGAGGATGCCACTTGTCAGTCACCAGGACTACGGGATGAATTACATCATTCCACTCCTTCACATCCTGGAGCAGATGCTGATAAATCTGACTGGCAAGAGGAGAGGGGAAGTGGCACCTACGAGCCCTGTGGGGGCTGAACTGGCAGAAGAGAAGGAGGTGGACATTCACGCACAAGCAATGTATACAGAAATGGGTGGTTTTTCTGCACAAGTGACAGGAGATGGGCAGGAAGAGCTGGAAGGCGATGAGGAAGACAGGCAGATGACCCGACACACCGTGGCAGTATGTAGTTGAGATGGAGGCAGGGAGTCCCTTGCGCAACTGGCCAGATGCATGCTGAGTAGTGACAGCCATTCGGCAGAAGGATGACTACAGGCTCTCCACTATGTTAGACCCTCGTTACCACTCCAAAATGGGGGCCTTTTTTCCACTTGCTGAGAGGGAGGATAAATGCAACTACTATCGTACATTCTATGTAGTCAGTTGGCCGCTGACTATGTACGCCATTGCCCATCCTCATGAAGGTCTGACCAGAGGGTCCCTCTGTGCTTATGATCCACTGCCATGGCTGCTGGGTGGGGGGGGAGAGGAGCAGTACCAGCTCCATCAACAGCAACTGAAGTCTAGAGTCGCTGATGAGCAGTTTTCTTCACCTGCCAACCGAAGAAACTACTCAGCAGCAGCAGCTAGACATAAAGCAGAACCTGTCAGACTTGGAATGCACCCTGCCACCCCACAAGATCACCTGGACTACAGGGCAGCCAAATTTGATTTGTGGCTGCAACTGGCTGTGTTTGCCCTGAACAAGTTTTCCGACTCAGCCAGTAGTGTGGCATCAGAGCGGGTGTTTAGTGCAGCGGGAGCATAGTTCCCCAAAAGAGAACTCGCCTTTCAACCCAAAATGTTGAGAGACTTACCTTTGTGAAGATGAATCAGGCATGGATTAGCCAGGATCTCCACATGCCAGTGCTTGATGCATCAGATTAGACTATTATGGGTGCCACAACTTCTGGCCATCTGCTTCAGCCACTATTCTGATGCAGCCACCTGCCTGATGCCACACTCCTGCTGCCTCTGCTGCCATCTTCTCCTGCTGCCATCCATAATCTTGTGCTGTCACTGCCACTGCTGTTGCCACCCACCTCCCCACTCCGTGACTGGACCACTGTGTTGATTACTCATGCAGTTGTCACCCTCACCACCCTTTGACTGGACCACTATGTTGACTCCTGATGCAGTTGCCATCCTCCCCACTCTGTGACTGGGCAACTATGTTGACTCCTCATGCAGTTGTCACCCTCACCCTGTTTTGGATCCATTCCTGTTTTTTTTTTTTACTTTAGCAATACTGATGGATTACTGACCAAGTGCCGTCCGTGTGAAGGTAGATGCTCAAAAGACAGGATCTGCTTTTTTTGGGTTGTTCTTGTGATGGATCAGAAGAAGGGCAAAATAAACAGTGACATCACAAACTTACTGCTGACACTCTGTCCACTCTGTCAGGAACCGTTACTTGTATCAGCGTGTAACAGAACAGGTTCTGTAGAAATCTATGTGGAATCAGCTGACGGTGTAAATGGAGTGCGCTCTTTCAATCTATAGTAGAATCTTGGGCCACTGCATGATTCTTTATACCTAACGCTAACAATGACCTGTAAGGATAAGTTCACACTTGAGTTATTTGGTCAGTTTTGACCATCCAATGTGATATCACAGCCCTATAAAAAGCCTAATCCCACCCGGGCTCCCACATTTCACTGTGAACTGAGCATAGGGAGAGATGTGACAAGCACTAGGGACTGTGTTCAAGAAGCCTTTAATTGTGGAATATTGGATAGGGAGACCGCAGGGAGATAGTAGGGAGATCGTAGGGAGAGTTTTTACACACTGTACGGTGAGCATAGGGAGACTGCAGGGACAGTGCAGGATCTGTAAACTGATGCGTAAGGGATCTATAGGAGAAAGCCCACTTTGCATCAATCTCTGTCTAGGGCACAGAGCTATATAACAGTGTCTACTTTGCTTAATAGCTAAGCAATTCCATTAGCACTTCATTCTGAAATTGGGGTGAATAAGCTGTGTAAATTAACTATTATTGGGGTGCCCACCTTGTTTAATAGATAAGCAATTTTGTTACGCCTTGATTCTCAAATTGGGGTGAATAAGCTGTCTAATACACTGTTATTGGGGTGTCCACCTTGGTTAATAGATAGGCAACTCTATTACGCCTTGATTCTCAAATTAGGATAAATAAGCTGTGTAATTTAATTGTTATTCGGGTGCCCACCTTGTTTAATAGATAAGCAATTCTATTATGGCTTGAATCTCAAAATAAGCTGTCTAGTTCTACTGTTATTTGGGTGTCCACCTTGTTTAATAGATAAGCATTTTCATTAGGCCTTGATTCTCAAATTGGGGTGAATAAGCTGTCTAATACCACTGTTCGGGTTGTACACATTGATATTGAAAAACTTAATTTTAATATACGGTTATTGTAACTGTACAGAGTGTCCAACAAAGAGGTGCCAGGGCCCTCTAAATGAACGGGCAACGGCAAAAATGTTGCTATAGTCGGCAGAAGTAGCAGCAGAAGAAGGGGGGAGTGGTAGCAGCACCAGCAGCTCTGACACCACACTTAGCTGACATGGCCCAGGAACATGTTCTGTGTCCTGAACTTGCCTCTATCATTTGCTGCTGCTTCTGCCAGTCAAATGATGTATGTCGCCGGCACTGCTGCGCTTTTCAGCAAGAAGGATGTTATTGAGGACAGTCAGCAGCTACTGTCCAGCCCAGATTTTGAGGAGAGGTCCTCTGCTTACTCCTGTAGGCGTGCAAGTAACGATGATGAAAGTCGTGTGGGACCAAGCGTTGCAAGCAGCTATGAGACTGGTGAGGGCAACCTAAGTGATGAGTAGATAGTAGTGGATGATAATGTAGCTAATCGCACATGGGAGCCGGGTGAAAAGGGGGCTTCATCATCAAGGGGTGAGGGTGGCAGCTTGCTCATAAGGCAGTGGCAGGTTGGCAGTGTGTGGCTGAGCCAGCAGGGTGCAAGAATGGACATGAGCCATAAGGATGGCAGCAGTGTGAGATCTGGAACTAGATGTGCTTGTGGTAGACTGTCTGCAGTCATTGAGCAGTGGTGGGGGTAACATGTCATATTTGCCGGTGTGGAAATTTTTCATCAAGTCGCCGGAGGATGTCAACGTGGCCGTATGTAGGATCTGTGGGCAGAAGCTGAAGCGTGGCCAGGGTGCCAATGTTGTCTTAACACATACAGCGTCACAAAAAAAATTGCCTGGGAAAACCATGGTGCTAATGTAGTGTTACAGCCTGACGCATCTCCCAGCAGCCTGTACCAATTCTCCAGGCTCCACTAACTCAGCAGAAGAGAGCTGTGTTTCCTTCTCATTGTCTACTGGTCCTGATGCTCCTCCTTATCCTTGTCACACGTTTCGCCAGCAATCGATCAGCGAGGTGACTGCTATGAAACAACAGTATGCCTGTACTCATCCAACAGCGCAGAAGCTGAGTGCTTCTGGCCAAGTTGCTAGTACTACAGTCCCCCCCCCCTTTCCATGTGGTTGACTCTGCACATTTCAGAGAACTGATGGCTTGTGTCGAGCCAAGTGGAGAGCCCCAAGCCATGATTACATCTTTAAAAAAGCTGTACCAACCGTGCATACGTATGTACAGCAGAAGGTGGCCCAGTCCTTGATCCTGTGACTGGTACAGTTCATGGCAGTGCCAACGTGTGGAGCTGTACTACAGTTAGGGCCAGAAATATTTGGACAGTGACACAAGTTTTGTTATTTTAGCTGTTTACTAAAACATGTTCAGAAATACAATTATATATATATAATATGGGCTGAAAGTGCACACTCCCAGCTGCAATATGAGAGTTTCCACATCCAAATCGGAGAAAGGGTTTAGGAATCATAGCTCTGTAATGCATAGCCTCCTCTTTTTCAAGGGACCAAAAGTAATTGGACAATGGACTCTAAGGGCTGCAATTAACTCTGAAGGCGTCTCCCTCGTAAACCTGTAATGAATGAAGTAGTTAAAAGGTCTGGGGTTGATTCCAGGTGTGTGGTTTTGCATTTGGAAGCTGTTGCTGTGACCAGACAACATGCGGTCAAAGGAACTCTCAATTGAGGTGAAGCAGAACATCCTGAGGCTGAAAAAAAAGAAAAAATCCATCAGAGAGATAGCAGACATGCTTGGAGTAGCAAAATCAACAGTCGGGTACATTCTGAGAAAAAAGGAATTGACTGGTGAGCTTGTGAACTCAAAAAGGCCTGGGCGTCCACGGATGACAACAGTGGTGGATGATCGCCGCATACTTTCTTTGGTGAAGAAGAACCCGTTCACAACATCAACTGAAGTCCAGAACACTCTCAGTGAAGTAGGTGTATCTGTCTCTAAGTCAACAGTAAAGAGAAGACTCCATGAAAGTAAATACAAAGGGTTCACATCTAGATGCAAACCATTCATCAATTCCAAAAATAGACAGGCCAGAGTTAAATTTGCTGAAAAACACCTCAAAAAGCCAGCTCAGTTCTGGAAAAGTATTCTATGGACAGATGAGACAAAGATCAACCTGTACCAGAATGATGGGAAGAAAAAAGTTTGGAGAAGAAAGGGAACGGCACATGATCCAAGGCACACCACATCCTCTGTAAAACATGGTGGAGGCAACGTGATGGGCATGCATGGCTTTCAATGGCACTGGGTCACTTGTGTTTATTGATGACATAACAGCAGACAAGAGTAGCCGGATGAATTCTGAAGTGTACTGGGATATACTTTCAGCCCAGATTCAGCCAAATGCTGCCAAGTTGATCGGATGGCGCTTCATAGTACAGATGGACAATGACCCCAAGCATACAGCCAAAGCTACCCAGGAGTTCATGAGTGCAAAAAAGTGGAACATTCTGCAATGGCCAAGTCAATCACCAGATCTTAACCCAATTGAGCATGCATTTCACTTGCTCAAATCCAGACTTAAGACGGAAAGACCCACAAACAAGCAAGACCTGAAGGCTGCGGCTGTAAAGGCCTGGCAAAGCATTAAGAAGGAGGAAACCCAGCGTTTGGTGATGTCCATGGGTTCCAGACTTAAGGCAGTGATTGCCTCCAAAGGATTCGCAACAAAATATTGAAAATAAAAATATTTTGTTTAGGTTATGTTTATTTGTCCAATTACTTTTGAGCTCCTAAAATGTGGAGTGTTTGTAAAGAAATGTGTACAATTCCTACATTTTCTATCAGATATTTTTGTTCAACCCTTCAAATTAAACGTTACAATCTGCACTTGAATTCTGTTGTAGAGGTTTCATTTCAAATCCAATGTGGTGGCATGCAGAGCCCAACTCGCGAAAATTGTGTCACTGTCCAAATATTTCTGGCCCTAACTGTATATACAGTATCTCACAAAAGTGAGTACACCCTTCACATTTTTGAAAATATTTTATTATATCTTTTCATGGGACAACAGTGAAGATATGACACTTTGATACAATGTAAAGTATCAGTGTACAGCTTGTATAACATTGCAAATTTGGTGTGCCCTCAAAATAACACACAGCCAATAATGTCTAAACCGCTTGCAACTAAAGTAAGTAGACCCCTAAGTGAAAATGGCCAAATTGTGCCCAAAGTGTCAATATTTTTTTGTGGCCACCATTATTTTCCAGCACTGTCTTATTTCTCTTAGGCATGGAGTTCACTAGAGCTTCACAGGTTGCCACTGGAATCCTCTTCCACTCCTCCATGACATCATGGAGCTGGTGGATGTTAGAGACCTTGAACCTTCACCTTCCGTTTGAGAATGCGCCACAGATGCTCAATAGGGTTTATGTCTGGAGACATGCTTGGCCAGTCCAGCAATTTTACCCTCATTTTCTTTTGCAAGGCAGTGGTCGTCTTGGAGGTGTGTTTATGGTTGTTATCATGTTGGAATACTGCCCTGTGGCCCAGATTCCGAATAGAGGGAGTCATCTGCTTCAGTATGTCATGGTACATGTTGGCATTCACGGTTCCCTCAATGAACTATAGCTCCCCACAGCTGGAAGTACTCATGCAGCCCCAAACCATGAAACTACCACCACCATGCTTGACTGTAAGCAAGACAAACTTGTTTTTGTACTCCTCACCTAGTTGCCATCATGCTTGACACCATCTGAACCAAATAAGTTTATCTTGGTCTCATCAGACCACAGGACAAGGTTCCAGTAATCCATGTCTTTAGTCTGCTTGTCTTCAGCAAAGTGGGCAGTTGTGAAAAGGTTAAGGAAATGTCAGTAGACTTACCAGAGTTATGTTACTGTACTCTCTGACTCCCAGAATTCCCACCAATAGTAATAATTCTCTCCCAGAATGTTATCTTTATAAACAGTGCCCTCACAGTGTCCACATAGTGACAATGCTCCCCTAGAGTATACCTGTTAGTAGTATATATTGTAGCCATATTTAGCCATATTGTTCCCAATAATAATGTCCCCATAGTACCCACATTAATAATTCTGCTCCATTCTGCCACAGGCCTCTTCTGGCCTTCACCTCAGTTGCCTGCAGTCCCAGTGCAGCCAGCGCTCAACGACATCATTGTGCTGCCTGGTTCCTGGATCGCCTACACGTTTTACATTCTCCTAGGCTCCAGGTCTAGTGGCCTGAAGCCTATCAGGATAAAAAGCGGGGTTGGGAGCCTTTGGCTCTTGTACCCATTGCAGACTTCAACTGTATCACCATCCTAAGGGCGGCGATACAGTTGTTTGTGACTGGCAAAATGATGTTTACTGCTACCAGTGACTGACAGCAGTACACATCACCAGATCTGGGTTCCACTGGCAAATGGTTCTGCGATCTGCTGGGGAAAAGTGGCTGAATCCAATCCTTGATAACAGGTGTGATCTGATTACATACTGGGCATAAAAGTGCTTCCCCCACTGCCCTATAAAAGGCTTTCAGAGGCTACTTTAAGGTAGTGTACCTCTTGGTAAAAGATCATTGACATGCCTCTACAGCATACTCAAAGACATTTTGCCCGGTGACAGACTGGAAGAGGGGGCACATCTTTGGACTGAAGGAAGAAGGGTGGTCATTTTAATGAATTGCTTACCATCACCTTCATTTGCACTAGTGAATTGAACAAGGAAATTGGACTGCTACAGACTGAACTGTATTGTCTTTTGCGACAAATCAAGGTTCTGTTTGAGATCTGACAATGGTTGGGTTAGAGTATGGAGGTCTCATAGTGACTACTTTAATCCTGACTTTTATGTTGACTAACACTGCCTCAACTACTGATGTGATGATCTGGAGAATCATCAAATAAGACAGTAGTGATACAGGGAACACAACAGTTCAGCAATATGTGCAGGACTTCAAACTGGCATTTTTCAGCAGAATAATGATCACCCAAACACAACAAGGGTTTCCCAGGAAACTTCGTTGGCCTGCCTGGTGACAATCAAGCTTTTTTGGGACCCACTGGGACACCAGCTTTGGCAATCTATGAGTGCGCAGGATCTACAGGCCAAGCTGCAACATCTGTGGGCAAATGTGCCACAGGATATCATAAGGAACATGTATGCCTCCATGCCCAACCATATCTCATCTTGTATACAGGCTAGTCGCAGGCCAACAAGGGTACTAGACAGGGGTGTAGCTAAATGCTCATAGGCCCTGGTGCAAGAGTTCAGCTTGGGACCCCCTCCCCTTCCCTCAGAGCTTTGTGGCCAGGGGCAGGGGTGCACCTAGCCTTTCTGATGCCTGAGGCAAAAATGGAAATGGCGCCCCCCACCCCATACCAAATTCTGAATCTAACCCCTTCCTTCAAACCTTACTATTAAAGGGGTTATCCAACATCTAAAACATGATCCCCAATGCCCAGGCTCCTCAAATGGATTATACTTACCCCACTCCCCGGCATCCGCATTGCTCCTGATCCCCGCACGGCCGCCACTGCATCTCACTGTCACGTGGATCAAAACATCCGGTGACGTTGGGGGGGGGGAGCCTCCCTTACATCACAATCTCATCCCCGTCGCAGTCTGCTATTGCAGCGGGTGCCGAGGAATGGAGGTGGGGCACGGGCATTGGGGAAGGGGGGGGTCGTTATAGGGGTTAACCCCTTTAAAGACATAGATGAAAAACATTACATACACTGCTACAGAACATACAGGGTAATACAGCCCCACATATGTAGCTCTTACAGTGATGTCTCCTCCGATGTAGACGTTCTCATTTTGCATCTTCTGTATTCAGTCCAGCCCGCCTTGATGACTTCTTAAAGCTGTGTCTTGTCTCTGCAGAGATTGACGAACAGACATCTTAGTTTCCTACTTTTCTCCTCCTCACATCTTCTTAACACCTCATTCTACCACCCCCAATACTGTGCCCACTATACTGCTGAAACAGACCACCTGAAAATACTAGTACCATGCACAGAGTGCCATAAAAAATAATTGCACCCATCCAGAGGCGTAGCTAGAGGTTCAGCACAGGGGGGGCGAAACATACTTGAGTGGGCCCCCTACTTATTGGCTTCCCAAACGCACGTTTCCAACTTCACAGGGACATACTACTAGTTGTGGTTATAATATTGTATTAGAAAGATGACTATATAAACTGCTAGATCATCTATGCTGTTAAGTACAGTACAATAGACTTTCTACCTACCCTACTCTAAATACTCTACCATATAATGCAGTAAAATATAGGAGTGATAGGATTAAAAAACAACGGGACTCCTATGTTAAAGGAAACCTGTCCCCAGTTTTTACATCACTAAACTAACAGTCCCCTGCCCCCATCAGACCTCAGATCAGCGTATTGTACCCCATCAGACCTCAGATCAGCAGAATGTGCCCCCATTAGTCCTCACATCAGCCTACTGTGCCCCCATCAGACCTCAGATCAGCGTATTGTGCCCCCATCAGACCTCAGATCAACAGAATGTGCCCCCATCAGACCTCAGATCAGCCTACTGTGCCCCCATCAGACCTCAGATCAGCGTATTGTGCCCCATTAGACCTCAGATCAGCATATTGTGCCCCCATCAGACCTCAGATCAGCAGAATGTGCCCCCATCAGACCTCAGATCAGCGTACTGTGCCCCCATCAGACCTCAGATCAGCGTATTGTGCCCCATCAGACCTCAGATCAGCGTACTGTGCCCCATCAGACCTCAGATCAGCCTACTGTGCCCCCATCAGACCTCACATCAGCCTACTGTGCCCCCATCAGACCTCGGATCAGCCTACTGTGCCCCCATCAGACCTCAGATCAGCGTATTGTGCCCCATCAGACCTCAGATCAGCGTATTGTGCCCCCATCAGACCTCAGATCAGCATATTGTGCCCCCATCAGACCTCAGATCAGCAGAATGTGCCCCCATCAGACCTCACATCAGCCTACTGTGCCCCCATCAGACCTCAGATCAGCGTATTGTGCCCCCATCAGACCTCAGATCAGCGTTTTGTGCCCCCATCAGACCTCAGATCAGCGTACTGTGTCCCCATCAGACCTCAGATCAGCGTATTGAGCCCCCATCAGACCTCAGATCAGCCTACTGTGCCCCCATCAGACCTCACATCAGCCTACTGTGCCCCCATCAGACCTCACATCAGCCTACTGTGCCCCCATCAGACCTCACATCAGCCTACTGTGCCCCCATCAGACCTCACATCAGCCTACTGTGCCCCCATCAGACCTCAGATCAGCGTATTGTGCCCCCATCAGACCTCAGATCAGCGTTTTGTGCCCCCATCAAACCTCAGATTAGCGTACTGTGTCCCCATCAGACCTCAGATCAGCGTATTGAGCCCCCATCAGACTTCAGATCAGCCTACTGTGCCCCCATCAGACCTCACATCAGCCTACTGTGCCCCCATCAGACCTCACATCAGCCTACTGTGCCCCATCAGACCTCACATCAGCCTACTGTGCCCCCATCAGACCTCACATCAGCGTATTGTGCCCCCATCAGACCTCAGATCAGCTTAATGTGCTCCCATCAGACCTCAGATCAGCGTATTGTGCCCCCATCAGACCTCATATCAGCCTACTGTGCCCCTATCAGACCTCAGATCAGCGTATTGTGTCCCCATCAGACCTCAGATCAGCGTATTGAGCCCCCATCAGACCTCAGATCAGCCTACTGTGCCCCCATCAGACCTCACATCAGCCTACTGTGCCCCCATCAGACCTCACATCAGCCTACTGTGCCCCCATCAGACCTCACATCAGCCTACTGTGCCCCCATCAGACCTCACATCAGCCTACTGTGCCCCCATCAGACCTCAGATCAGCGTATTGTGCCCCCATCAGACCTCAGATCAGCGTTTTGTGCCCCCATCAAACCTCAGATTAGCGTACTGTGTCCCCATCAGACCTCAGATCAGCGTATTGAGCCCCCATCAGACTTCAGATCAGCCTACTGTGCCCCCATCAGACCTCACATCAGCCTACTGTGCCCCCATCAGACCTCACATCAGCCTACTGTGCCCCATCAGACCTCACATCAGCCTACTGTGCCCCCATCAGACCTCACATCAGCGTATTGTGCCCCCATCAGACCTCAGATCAGCTTAATGTGCTCCCATCAGACCTCAGATCAGCGTATTGTGCCCCCATCAGACCTCATATCAGCCTACTGTGCCCCTATCAGACCTCAGATCAGCGTATTGTGCCCCCATCAGACCTCAGATCAGCCCACCCAGCCACATAGGATTAAAATAAAAAACCTTACTTACCTGTTCTGTGCTGCGGCTGCCCTCCGGTCCACGCTCCGCTCTCTTCCCTGGCCCGCGCACACTATGACCTGACGCTGCGTGCAGCGTCAGGTCATAGTGCGCGCCGCCAGGGAAGAGAGCAGAGCGCGGACCGGAGGGCAGCCGCAGCGCAGAACAGGTAAGTAAGGTTTTTTATTTTAATCCTATGTGGCTGGGTGGGCTGATCTGAGGTCTGATGGGGGTCCCTAAATACAAGTGAGCGCTTCCATAATGGAAGCGCTCACTTGTATTCGTCTGATAGTAGGCAAGGTCATCCTTGCTGGGCCCCCCTGAGTCACTGGGCCCGGAGCCGTCGCCCCCCTGCCCCCCCGGTAGCTACGCCACTGCACCCATCACTATATAGATGACACCCTATACACACAGTGTACTATACAGAGAACACTCTATACACACACTGCACTATATAGATGACCCCTATAGACCCATCACACACTGTATAGATGACCCCTATACACACACATCACACACATAGAGATGACCGCTATACACATAGTATAGATTACCCCTATAGACACATCACACACTGTATAAATGACCCCTATAAACACATCACACACTGTACAGATGACGCCTATACATACATCACACACTGTATAGATAACCCCTATACACATATCACACACATAGAGATGACCCCTATACACATACACACACACACACATAGATGACACTTACCATCTCCACACCGAGTTCAGTCCTCCTGTGCCATGCTTGTCTGAAGGACCTTGATCAGGTGACTGTGACATCGCCAAAGGTCCTACATGTTTCTGCTGTGCTATGTACAGCTTGTAGCCCCGGCCACTCTCTAGTCTTCAGCTCACTGCTGGATTGCTGGGGGGAGGGGCTTGCTGTCTCTCTCTGGACAAGAGGAATCCTGTGCAGGAGAAAGAACGGCACAGGCACAGCCCTGAGCGCAGCCTGGAGGAGACCAAAGAGGAGGGGTGAGTGCTGGCAGCACTTCTCTCCCCCTCCTCCTGCAGGCTAGTGCATCTGCACTGCATCTTATAAAATGAAAAATAGGTAATTAGCAGAGCACTTCTGGCAAGGGGAGCCATGTGGGCCCCCCTGGCTTAGGGGCCCAGTCGCAACTGCGACCTCTGCGACCCCTATAGCTACGCCAGAGGTACTAGATACTCCTTTCAATTGCACAATTATTCACTTCAATGGGAGCAGCCCTCTTTAACTCCATGCTGCAAATAAATGCAGCTGTATGTCCAGATTTCATGTAACTTGTTGCAATATATAAAAGTGTCACAGCCCTGGAGTCTCTGCTCTCACTGAAAGCAGAGACACGGGAGAAGTCAGCAAGGGACCAATCAGTGTGGTCTCTTGCTGACGATCTCTCTGATTTGTTAGTTTGTGCAGACTTTATGGAGCCTGGTAGTGTAAAAATGCCAGTTTCAGGCTTTCATCTCCACTCAGGCATGGCCCCCTTTGTGCCCCCTGCTGCCCTTCGTACAGTCCACTGTGCGGCTGTGATGGCAGCGGCTCAGGAACGGAGCCCCCACCATCAGCAGCAAGTGTCAGCTATAACATACAGCTGACACTCTGCTGCAATGACTGAGGTTGGTGCTGGCACCGATCCCAGGTGCGTAACCCCTTAGATGCCGCAGAGGTCAGTAGCAACCTGCGGCATTCATGAAGTTAACAAAGGGGAGGGGCTCCCTCTCTGCCCTCTTGCTGCAATTGCAATGGCCCGATGGTTGCCAAGGCAACCAGTTGCCTTACAAAGGTAACAAGGCTTGCCATGTATCTAAGCCTGACAGATCCTGATGGTCTGATAAGGCTTAGTGTCAGTGTAAAACTGACAGTATTATACTCTGCCAGAGAAGAGTATTGGAGAGCATCCATCAGCCCCACTGGATCTTGAAGATAAACAAAAGTGTAGCAATAAAAAAAGTTTTAAAAAATGTAAAAAAAAAATTAAAAATGTAAATAAAGAAAAAATTGCCTTTTCCCATAGCCACTCATTTATTAAAAAATTAAATATAAAATAAATGCATAATTAGTATTACCGCATCTGTAACAACCTGATCTATAAAAGGACCATGTTACTAATCCCCCATGGTGAACGCCATAAAAAAAAAAATCCAAAACAATTACGGAATTGCTGTTTTTGTCACCTCACCTCCCAAAAAATAAAAAGTGATCAAAAAGTCATATGTAACCCAAAATGGTACCAATAAAAACTACAGCTCATCCTGAAAAAACAATCGCTCACACAGCTACATTCTAACATAGTAACATAGTTTATAAGGCCGAAAAAAAGACATCTGTCCATCCAGTTCGGCCTGTTTTCCTACAAGTTGATCCAGAGGAAGGCAAAAAACCCTGTGAGGTAGAAGCCAGTTTTCCCCACTTTAGGGAAAAAAATTCCTTCCCGACTCCAATCAGGCAATCAGAATTACTCCCTGGATCAACAACCCCTCTCTAGTAACTATAACCTGTAATATTATTACCCTCCAAAAATACATCCAGGCCCCTCTTGAACTCTTTTAGTGAACTTACCATCACCACCTCCTGAGGCAGAGAGTTCCATAGTCTCACTGCTCTTACCGTAAAGAATCCTCTTCTATGTTTGTGTACAAACCTTCTTTCCTCCAGACGCAGAGGATGTCCCCTCGTCACAGTCACAGTCCTGGGGATAAATAGATCGTGGGAGAGATCTCTGTACTGACCTCTGATATATTTATACATAGTTATTAGATCTCCCCTCAGTCGTCTTTTTTCTAACGTGAATAACCCTAATTTTGATAATCTTTCTGGGTACTGTAGTCCACCCATTCCAGTTATTACTTTAGTTGCCCTCCTCTGAACCCTCTCCAGCTCTGCTATGTCTGCCTTGTTCACAGGAGCCCAGAACTGTACACAGTACTCCATGTGTGGTCTGACTAGTGATTTGTAAAGTGGCAGGACTATGTTCTCATCACGGGCATCTATGCCTCTTTTGATGCAGCCCATTATCTTATTGGCCTTGGCAGCAGCTGTCTGACACTGGTTTCTGCAGCTTAGATTTCTGTTCACTAAAATTCCTAGGTACTTTTCTATGTCAGAGTTACCCAATATTTTACCATTTAGTATGTACTGGTGACTTGCATTATTCCTTCCCATATGCATAACTTTACATTTGTCAGTGTTAAACCTCATCTGCCACTTCTCTGCCCAAGCCTCCAGTCTATCCAGATCCATCTGTAGCAGTGTACTGTCCTCTTCTGTGTTAATTACTTTACACAGTTTAGTGTCATCTGCAAAAATTGATATTTTACTGTGCAAGCCTTCTACAAGATCATTAATAAATATATTGAGGAGAATAGGGCCCAATACTGACCCCTGTGGTACCCCACTAGTGACAGTGACCCAATATGAGTATGTACCGTTAATAACCACCCTCTGTTTTCTATCACTGAGCCAGTTACTTACCCACATACAGACATTTTCTCCCAGGCCAAGCATTCTCATCTTATATACTAACCTTTTATGTGGTACAGTGTCAAATGCTTTGGAGAAGTCCAGATATACGACATCCATTGATTCGCTGCGGTCTAGTCTAGAACTTACCTCCTCATAGAAACTGATTAAATTGGTTTGACATGACCGATCCCTCATGAAGCCATGCTGATATGGAGTAATTTGCTTATTTTCATTGAGGTACTCCAAGATAGCATCTCTTAGAAAACCCTCAAACAGTTTACCCACGATGACGATGTTAAACTTACCGGCCTATAGTTCCCGGGCTCTGTTTTTGGACCCTTTTTGAATATTGGAACCACATTTGCTATGTGCCAATCCTGTGAAACACTCCCTGTCAGTATAGAGTCCTTAAATATCAGAAATAAGGGTCTGGCAATGACCTTACTTAATTCTCTTAGGATACGGGGGTGTATGCCATCCGGTCCTGGCGATTTGTCTATTTTAATCTTTTTAAGACGCAGCTCTACTTCTTCCTGGGTCAGACAGGGCACTTTTAATGGGGAATTTACTTTTATATTCTGCATTTCATCTGACAGTTTATTTTCCTCAGTGAATACAGTGGAGAAAAAGATATTTAGTAGCTTTGCTTTCTCCTCATCGCTCTCTGCAACTCCCCCCTCATTACTCTGTAAGGGGCCGACACCTTCAGGTTTATACTTTTTACCATTTATATAATTAAAGAACATTTTAGGGTTAGTTTTACTTTCTTTGGCGATTAATCTCTCGGTCTCTAGTTTGGCTGTTTTTATTTGTCTTTTACATATTCTATTTTTTTCCTTATAGTTTTTCAATGCTTTCTCGCTCCCCTCCTGTTTTAGTGATTTAAATGCTTTCTGTTTGTCATTTATTGCTTTCTTTACAGTTCTATTTATCCACATTGGTTTTTTCTTGTTTCTTATTATTTTATTCCTATATGGTATGTACCTCTTACAATTAGATATTAGGATGTTTTTAAAAATATCCCATTTTGTGGCTGTATTTTTATTTTTGAAGACTTTGTCCCAGTTAGTTAGGCCTATGGCCTCTCTTAGTTGGCTAAATTTAGCTTTTTTGAAGTTAGGTATTTTTGTTCCTCCCTGAAGAAACGCTCTTTTGAATGACAATTGGAAGGTTATTATGTTATGGTCACTATTTCCCAGGAGTCCCCCGACCTGCACATCTGTTGTTCTGTCAGGTCTATTGGTTAATACTAAGTCCAGTATGGCCGTCCCTCTAGTCGGGTCCTGAACCAGTTGGGAAAGGTAATTGTCTTTGGTTATTTCCAAGAACCTGTTTCCTTTATGAGATGTACAGGTTTCAGTTTCCCAGTCTATATCTGGGTAGTTGAAATCCCCCATAATAACGACCTCATTATGATTTGCCACCTCGTCTATTTAGTTTAGAAGTAGATTTTCTATGGGCTCTGATATAGTAGGGGGTTTATAATAAACTCCTATTAGTTTTTTATTATTGTTTTTGGCTCCATTTATTTCTACCCACAGTGACTCCACATCTTCATGTCCCTCACTTATATCTTCCCGCAGTGTGGGCTTTAGACAGGACTTTACATAAAGGCAGACCCCTCCCCCTCTCCGGTTTTGGCGATCCTTTCTAAAAAGACTGTAACCCTGTACGTTAACTGCCCAGTCATAGGTATCATCCAGCCATGTCTCAGTTATTCCCACTATGTCATAGTTCTCCTCACACATCACTAATTCCAGTTCACCAATTTTATTAGTCAGGCTTCTGGCATTAGTGTACATACACTTAAGAGGTCTATGTATATTTTTTACCCCCCTTTTAAAATTACTATTACCTGTGAAGTGAATATCCGGGGTTTTTGGGTTATTTTGGTTGATGTTTTGCCCAATATTCTCCCTACATTCCTCACTAATCCCAACCCCCACTAACCCCCCACTCTCCCCGACTATGACCCACTCTCTATCTACACTATCTACCCCCTTATTAGTATTATCCCCCACCCTCCCCCCAGATCCTAGTTTAAAAGCTCCTCCAGCCGTCTAACCATTTTTTCCCCCAGGGCAGTTGCACCCTCCCCATTAAGGTGCAGCCCATCCCTACTGTAGAGTCTGTAGCCGACAGAGAAGTCGGCCCAGTTCTCCATGAACCCAAACCCTTCCTTCCTGCACCAGCCTCTGAGCCACTGGTAAAAAAAAAAAAATTTAATGTTATAGTATGGTATATGGCGATACAAAATATAACTTATTTTTAATACAAAAGTAATTTTATGCTGCAAAAGTAGTAACACATGAAAAAACTATATAAATTTCATATCGCCATAACTATATCAACCCACAGAATAAAGTTATGATATCATATATACCACAATGTGGACCCCATAAAAAAAGTAAAAAACACTTACAAAATTGAAGTTTTTGCACACCTCACCTTCCAAAAATGGTCTAAAAAGTGATCAAAAAGTCATATGATCCCTAAAATAGTGTCAATAAAACTACATCTTGTCCCGCAAAAAACAGTGGGACAAGATGACCACATATAGGGTGTTGCCATATTCAGGAAAAAATGCACAACAAATTGTGGGTTGCATTTTCTCCTCTTACCCCTTGTGAAAATTAAACATTTGGTGCTAAAGCAACATTTTATTGTAAAAAAAAAAATTTCATTTTCACAGCCAAGTGTTTCTAAATTCTTTGAAATGTTTGCCGAGTCATATCACTCACTACACCCCTTAATAAATTAGTTGAGAATGTAATTTTGAAAATGGGGTCACTTTTTGGGAGTTTCCACTCTTGGGGTATCTCAGAGTCTTTTCAAATACAATATGGTGCCAAAAAAACATTCCAACAAAACTTGCCCATTAGGGATGTTTATGTAAACTTCAGATTCAGTGTAATCAATATTGAGGTTTGTTTTGCCCTTGTGCTAGAGGAAAAAAAATGCATCATAATGGAAAATCTGCATTAAAAAATGACATTTGTAAATTTCACCTCCATTTTCCTTTAATTCCTGTGGAACACCTAAAGGGTTAGCAAAGTTTTAAAAGTCAGTTTTGAATAATTTAAGTGTTGTAGTTTCTAAAATTTATGGGTGGCTTCTGTTATGTAAGCCCCACAAAATGACTTCATAACTGAATTGGTCGTTCAAAATTTAAAAAATTGCTTATAAAATTCTAAGTTTACTAATGTCCTAAAAAATAAAATTACATTTACAAAATGATGCCAACATAAAGTAGACATATACATAGTAACATAGTTTACAAGGCCGAAAAAAGACATCTGTCCATCCAGCTCGGCCTGTTTTCCTATAAGTTGATCCAGTAATTACTATTTTATGAGGTATTGCTGTCCATCTTGAAAGCAGAGGAATTCAATTGTTAACTTTTATATCATTTTCTGTAAATTTTGTATTTTTTATAAATAAGGTAAACATATTAACTCAAATTTACCACTAACATGAAGTACAATGTGTCACAAGAAAATTCAGAATGGCTTAGGTAAGAAAAGAATTCCAAAGTTATAACCACATAAAGTGACATGTCAGATTTGAAAAATAGGGATGCAGAGGCAAAGGGTTAAACACATAGACTTTTACTAAAGAAATTATTTAACAGGTCTTTATCAGGATTTGAACCCCAGACCTATATGGCAAGCAGAAGAGTTAACATTACACTACAGACCTGTTCTGTTGGAAGTACTGAATTTTCTGTGCTTAACAACTTGCCTACTGCCACATGACTTTAAACATCGCAGTGGTAGGCTCGTATCTGTAACCTGGCGTATTTTCTCGCCAGGTTACAGAATGAAGTGGTAGCGTCACCTAGTGGTTCAGATCACTGTGCTGCACTGTTAACATACAGCAGTGGCCTCAGTGAAAATCCCAGGAACCAATCAAATTGGTTCCCTGGCATTTCATCTCTCTGACAGCCTGTTAGAGAAATGAAAAGTTAAAGTTAAGTTTTTTGTGTGTAAAAGGTATTTTCTTGGTGTTGTTAGTGTATAGTGGTCTTACGTAAATTATATAACCGTCTATGCATTTTTTGTATATACACTTATGTCTTTTTTTTTCCATAAAAAAAAGTATAGGCAGAGTAGTTCTTTTCAGAGTGTAACTTATTTGCATGAATTCCTTCTTTAAAAAGAAAAAATACCAAAGGTGTTATTACTTTTACTAATAATTAGAATAGCAGTGTGTTTGGTGTGTGTGATATATACAGATATACAGATTTTCATAAAAAAACACACATAAGCACACATACGTATATTTGAACACATACATTTTTGGTCATTCGTATGAAATACAATGCTGTGCAGATATTTCAGCGCTGAAGAGGCATATGCTTATGTTTGTTCATCCAGTGAGGAAAGTTGTGGGGAAGAGTTTGGTTCTGAGTATGAACCCATTGAAGGCAGCGACACATTAACTGCAAGCTCTGATGGCTATGATTGTGACACCCACATTCCACAAAAAATTTAGAGAAGGCAGAGTTTAGTTGCCAGTGATGAGGAATATTTGGCGAGTACCAACAGTGATGTGCCCATGTCATCTACAAGCCACATGGCACACAGAGCAAGTCACAGCAGTGGCCAACAGAGTGGTGAATCTATGCGTGAAACTACAAATGCTGAGGTCTATAGTCAGCCTCAAACACAATCTGCCCAGTCTGACACAAATCTAGTATGGTCCCCCTCAAGTAATACGCCAAACATTCCACCATTTTCACCAAAAGCTGGCATTAATGTGCAAACTGAAAATTTTTCCCCACTTGATTTTTTAAAACTTATTACCAAGGAACTTTTAGAATAAATTGTGCATCAGACAAATTTATATGCCCGGCAATATTTGGCAGAAAATCCAAATTCATCATATGCAATATGGGAATCACCAAAAAAGTTGACATCCTACTGGTCCACAAATCCTATACATCATATGCCAATTTTTACATCTGTGATGGCCAGGTAACGTTTCCAAATTTTGATGAGATTTTTATATTTCAACCATAACTCCCTTTGTCACAGTGACAATCCAGCAAGACAGACTTTACAATCTGGGCCCTTGTGCCATACCTTAATGAGAAATTTTTAGAAATTTATACCCCCAAGAAGAATGTTTCAGTTGATGAATCCCTGATCCACTTTACTAGCCGACTGTTGTTCAAACAGTACAACCCAAGTAAACGTGCTAGATATGGTGTCAAGATGTATAAATTGTGCGAAAGTGGTAGCGGCTACACTTATCCATTTAGGGTGTACAAAGGAAAGGAAAGCCAGTTGGATCCCCCTGATTGCCCATCCTATATGGGCACAAATGGTAAAATTGTCTTAGATCTAATGAATCCATTACTAAGACAAGGCTATCATCTGTATGTGGACAACTACTATACAAATATGTCACTGTTCAGAGACTTGTATGAAAGGGGTACCTGTGGTTCCCCCAGTCACTTGTCAATAAAAATCCAAAGAGAGGAGAATCAATGTCACTGTCCAGCTCAGAATTGATGACTGTGAAATACAGAGATAAGAAAAATGTTTTCTTACTCAGCAGAATCCATGACACTTCCATAGTCCCAGTATGTCTATGTTTCATGTTTCATTTAACCCTTTCGCTACCACCGTACATGTACGGCGCTGGAGCGATATGGAAACATGACGCCCTCTCAACCTGCGGCTACTTACTGCAACTGGCAATAATGCGGTAATTAAAGGCATTAGATGCCGTGATCAAGTGAGATCACGGCATCTAATTGCGCTGCCCCGTGTCCTACAGATGCCCCCTGTGGCCAATCGGGGCATCTGCAGTTGATTTGAACGCTCGCTGATGAGGCTTAGGCGCCTTTCACATGAGCGTCACTGATTCAGTCCGGATGCGTTCAGGGTGCGTTCCGGAAAACTCTCACCAATCCGCACGCAATCGCAGTCAGTTTTGACTGCAATTGCGTATGTTGGTTCAGTTTTTTCTGCGCGAGTGTGATTCATATGGATGCATTTCACACGCGCGTGGTAAAAAACTGAATGTTTACAAACAACATCTCTTAGCAACCATCAGTGAATCACTTGCGTGCGGATGCAATGCGTGATTCACGCAGACCCATTCACTTCAATGGGGCCAGGGCTGCGTGAAAAATGCAGAATATAGAACATGCTGCGATTTTCACGCAACGGCGAACTGATGTGTGAAAAACATTGCTCATGTGAAAAGACCCATTGAAATGAATGAGTCAGGATTCAGCGCGGGTGCTATGCATTCGCATCACGCATTGCACCCGTGCGGAAATCTCACTCGTGTGAAAGGGGCCTTACAGCGTCCATGCTGCAATTCTTATTTTGGCCACCAGATGGCTGGCCAGGATAAGAAATGAGCAAACGTGACATAAAATTGCATGTTAAAAATCCCTGATAGTTCAAAATGAAAAATTCAAAAAAATATGTATAAGTTCATATATGATGCTTAAAATAATCACAAAAAATAAAAAACGTTAAAAAATATATTAAAAAAAACTATAAAAGTTTAAATCATCCCCCTTTCCGTATAACAAAAAAATAAATACCTAAATAACAATAAATATAAACATCATGGGTATCACCGCGACCAAAAGCGCCCATACATCAGCGGATGTAATTAAATTAGATAGAATATGACGATGAAAGAAAAAATTTTTTTTTTCAAAGTTTAAATTTATTTTTACACTATTTAAACATTACAATATACATATGGGGGATCGTTGTAATCGTACTGACCCAGAGAATGAAGGACATGGGTCAGTTTTGCCGCAAACGGAACGCCGTGGGAACAAAAGCTGTAAAACGGTAGAGGAATTGATTTTTTTTCCAATTCCACCCCATTTGGAATTTTTTTTACTGCTTCCCACTGCATTTTATGCCATAATTAATGGCGGCATTCGAAAGTGCAACTTGTCCTGCAAAAAATAAGCCCTCATACAGCTATGTGAATGAAAAAATAAAAAGGTTATGGTTCACAGAAAATAGGGTAGAAAAATTAAAATGCAAAACCGAAAAAACCTCTGGCATCCAAAGGGTTAATAAAATAAGTACATGGGGGCAGTAGATTTCAATGACCAAATGATGAAACCATACCTGGCACTATGAAAATCCAAGCACTGGTACAAAAAAGATTTTGCATCTGCTGCAGTAAGCAGTATATAATTCCTATGTGGTATACAAAGAATCTGAAAATCAGGGTTCTTTTCTCAGTTTTCAAGAGGAAGTTATAATATCACTACTGTATCCAACAGGTAATATTCCTGTGAGCTCTGGATCTGAGTCTGTCAGTAGACTGAGCAAAAGGCATTTCCCTGACACCATTCCTCATACCGGAAGCAAAACTAACCCCGAGAAGAGGTGCAGGGTTTGTACAAAGAATGGACAAAGACACCAGATATTATTGTCCCCAGTGTCCATCAAACCCTGGCCTCTGTTTAAAAAATTGCTTCAAGGAATATCACACTTTATTACATTATTAGACAAAGTATACCATATTTGCCCCAAATTTTTATACCGTATATTGCCATAAAACACAAAATAATTCAGTGGATTTGGCCAAAAACATAAATAGGTTGTGATGAATTGTATATTTCTTACTGTTCCTAAACACAAAGAAAATAAAAATATCTCTCTTTTACAAAGAAGAGTGAGTGGGTGGGTCATTATATAGAAGGTGCTTTTTATGTTTCGGCAGTTGACAGAATTTGTTCTGGCAGTATGTTGAAAAAGTATTTTCACTTTGTCCACCTAAATTAATTCAGTTTTCCTAAAAAAGCCAAAAGCGCAAAATGTCCAAATTTCCCCAAGATGAATACCTTAGGGGGTTAACATATTAAAAAGTGGTCCCTTTGTGGGTGTTTCTCAGGGTTTGAGAAACAAAATCCAAAATGTGCTGCAATCCTTTGAAGTCTTCCAGTGAGCCCAAAATATCTGTAAAATACGGTATACGGTAATAAGGTATCATTCCAAACGGCAGGAGTATATGAATGAATGGTGAAAGTGGCCACTAAATAAAATTAAAAAAAACTCTAGAAAAAAATGCCATTTTCATCTTGTCTACCTAAATTTATGCAATTTTCCTAAAAAAAGCCAAAAGCTCAAAATTTCTAAATTACCCCAAGATGAATACCTTAGGGCTGTGATGGCTAACCTCTAGCCCCCAGCTTTGGTAAAATTAAAACTCCCAAGATGCACACTTGCTTGGCTGTTCTCAGTACTCAATAAAAATGAATGGAGCATGCTAGGAGTCGTGGTTTCACCACAGCTGGAGTGTCGGAGGTTAGCCATCAAGGCCTTAGGGGGTCAACTTATTAGAAAGTAGTGAAGTTCGGGGTGTTTCTCAGGCTTTGGTACAGTACAACATTTCTTGCGGTATTGTGCCATAAAACCAGAAATAGAAAAATAGGCCTCCAAAATCCATAATGTGCTCCACTCATTTCAGGTCTTGTGGTGAGCCCAGCCAGTAGGTAAATTTCGCAAATAGCATCAATTTTCATAATAGAGACATACAGTAATGATTGTAGACATTTTCTTTCTTGAAATCTTTTGTAAATATTGCTAAGAATGTAAAAATATATTTTTTTCATACTTTTCAGTTTTTCCTTAAAAAAAAAAAATCTGTCTTCTAATGAAATAAAAGAAGGGTCTAAGTTGTCCTGTGAAAAATAATATCAAATGTCAAATGTAGGTTGGCTCAGAAAATAAATTATTTGCAGTTAGATAGGACCATCGAAAAAACTGAAGCCTCTGGTAATGAAGTTATTAAAAAGCTATTTTCTTCATTGGCATAACAGTAAATAAATTGTATATTACTGAAATGAAGGTGGGGGGAAATTGTGCCAGTTACCAAACACCATAAATAGTATGAAATATCACAAAACAGTATTTAGTATCCCTGTAGCTATAATAAGCTGTACAAAATAGTAACCATTAAGTATGTTACAAAAACTTTAATGGTTTTGCTTCATTATTTTTAGTAACAATTACTTTGTAACTTTTACCATAAAAGAAAAAAAGCTGAGAAGTAAAAAATTCTATTCTTATGCCATAATGTTTACTGTAAAAATTATTCTACATGTCTCAGTAAGATTTGAACTCCAGGCCTTCTGTACTGTAAACAGCTGCCCTTTAGTATTACTGTTTTTTTTTTTAAATTAAATATCACAAAACAGTATGTGCTATCCCCGTAATCATAATAACCTGTACAATATAGTGAACCTATTATTTATGGTGATTGGTAAACAGCGTAAATAAAAATGGGGGTAGAAAATTTGCCTGTATGGAGCCCTGAAATTCATGATGGCAGCCCTGGATCCTGACTCCTTCTGGATAAACCCCACCCTATGAGACAGTATAATTCTTAACATCACCTCAACAGGGCAGAACACTGCCCTGACAGACAAGGTCACTGATAATGTTGTGTCTATAGAGCAGAGCCTTACAAGTCTTGCCATACCTCAGATGTAGACATGATGTCATAGGGTTAGAGAACACAGTGGAAAATACCACATGACCATGATGAAGTGCAGGAAAATGGGGCATCACAGATAAACAAGCACGATTAGTAAGTGATAACGTTGCTTCCTGTCAACTGATGCTGCAAACTGCAAAACCAGAATACCTTTTAAGATGCTTATGAAAATATTCTCAAAGCAAACAGGTATCCAGGTCATAATTGAAGATATATGTTGAAATCATATTGGCATATGTCTCTGTTAAGGACAACTAATGAAGTTATATTCTGAATCAAATCTTGGTCTTTGTGATTTGATGTTACCCAGATGCACCAGTACCTTTAGATTATTTCTGCAGTGACTCCTGCTGATAGAATGGGCAGCTACATGAACATCTGTTTCACTGTTGCTGACAAACACAATACAATTTATTAGCACACACATACAGTATTTGCATGTAGAAGACACTAGTTAAAGGGAGTCTGTCACCTCCATAGCCCCTATAAATCATTTACATAGCCCCATAGCACCAATAATGACAAATGTAACTGTACCTGGGGCGCTTTCCTCTGACTTGTAGAAGCTGTAAAAACATACTTTAATCCATATGTAAATTAGCTGTTGGAAGTGCCCGGAGGCGGAGCTCACCGCCATGGAGCCCGGGCTCGTCTGCTTTTTTAAACGCTCTCCCCGCCCCTGTCACTGCCTCCACCCGCCCTCCTCTTTACTTGCATCCTCCATCTGTTCCAGGCTCTTGCTGAGCCGGCACATGCGCACTGCATTGCCCATTGTGGGCACGGCATTGGCGTAGCCACTGCGCATGCGCCGGCTTGGGGACAGACTGGAACAGACGGAGGACGCAAGTGAAGAGGAGAACGGGCGGAGGCAGTGACAGGGACGGGGAGAGCGTTTAAAAAAGCAGACAAGCCCGGGCTCCACGGCGGTGAGCTCCGCCTCCGGGCACTTCCAACAGCTAATTTACATATGGATTAAAGTACGTTTTTACAGCTTCTACAAGTCAGAGGAAAGAGCCCCAGGTACAGTTACATTTGTCATTATTTGTGCTATGGGGCTATGTAAATGCTTTATAGGGGCTATGGAGGTGACAGACTCCCTTTAAAGAAGAACTCCCGCAAAAATTTATATTCTCTGACCTGTTAGAAAGGTGCATGATATAATTTGTAGTGAATGTCATCTTCTTATCAGAGAATGTAATTGTGAGTAATAACCTCTCTTCTAATTGTAGCTGTGTCATGTGACCAACTCCCTGACCTCCAACTGAGCCAGGACAGGAAGCCAGTCACTGCTCTATTCATTCCTATGAGACTGAAAGTGAGGCTCCCATAAGAATGCATAGAGAATTACACTTCCTGTCCACACATAAGTCTCTGTGAGAGTTGGTGGGTCTAATTCCTAGTCACATGACACAGATAAGAAACTTCAGGATTATATAAGTCAAAAATATAGCCACTGGTAAGAAAATGACATTCACTACAGATTACATCATGTACATTTCTAGCAGGGCATGGAATACATTTTTTTGTGGGAGTTCTTCTTTAATTAATATAAAAGCAACAACTAATTATACATTTCATAGATCAGTTAATATACAATTGCTATTCAATTATCTAAAATATAGCACCTTACATAGTTACATAGTTTAGGCCTCATTCACACGTCCGTATAATGTGTCCGCATCCGTTTCCGCAATTGTGGACAATTATGCGGATAGGATGCGGATCCATACATTTCAATGGGTCCCGAAAAAATGCGGACAGTACACCGTGTCCACATCTGTGTGTCCGTTCCGGCTGTCCGCATAAAGAAATCCACCTGTCCTACTTTTCTCCCGAATTGCGGTCCGTAGCACAATGAAAGTCTATGGATCCGCAAAAAATGCGGAAGACATGCGGAAAGGCATCTGCATGTCATCCGTATTTGCGGATTCCGTTCCAGGAGGGGAGAAAAAAAAGAGAAAAGGTACAGATGTTATTCATCGTTCCGTTTTTTGCGGATCCGCAAAAAACGGATGACATATGGATATATCCTTTCCGTTTTTTACGTAAAAACGGAACAGATGTCCTGGAAAAACAGAGTTTTTTGCGGGACAACGGATCCGCAAAAAACTGACCGTTTTCCAGGATGTGCACAAATATGGATGTATGAATGAAGCCTAAGACTGTTGAAAAAAAGACTTAAGTCCATGAAGATTAACCAAGGGATCGTTGGGGACATGAATCCCAGAAGAAAGTAAGACTCAGATTTCTACATTTTCATAAGCATTAATGTCATTTACGTTTTAAGAATCATCTAAGCCCTTTTTAAAACTGTCCATGGTTCCTGCTGTGACCATGTCCTGAGGTAGACTATTCCACAGACTCACAGTTTTTACAGTAAAGAAGCTTTGATGCTTCTGGAGGCTGAATTTTTCTTCTGCAGTCGGAGGCAATGCCCCTTGTCTTTTGAGGGCATTTAAAGTTTTTTCACCGTATTTTTTTATATCGCCCATTTATATATTTGTGTAGGTTAATCATGCCGCCCCCCCCCCCCTCGCCTTAGACGTCTTTTCTCAAGATTAAATACATTTAATTCTTTTAACCTTTCTTCATAACTAAGACCTTTTATGCCCCTTATCATGATAGTGACTCTCCTCTGTAATTTTCCCAGTTCCAAAGTTTCCTTTCTATGGACTGGTGCCCAGAACTGAACTGCATATTCCAGGCCGCACCAACGCTTTGTAAAGTGGTAATATTTCATTCCTCCCCCACGAGTCAATGCCTCGTTTAATGCATGACAATATCCTGGTGGCCTTAGAAGCAGCTGATTGACATTGTTTGCTGTCAATCTATGATCTACAAGTATACCCAAATACTTCTCTAAAAGTGACTCTCCCAGTGTTACATCCCGTACGACATATGATGCACAGAGATTATCCAAGTCAGCTTGTAGTTTTTGGAAATCTTCCATAGACTGCACAGCACTACATAGCTTGGTGTCATCTGCAAAAATAGAAACGGTGTATATACTTATATATGTCATTAATAAATAACTTAACTAATAGAGGACCCAGCACTGAACCTTAGGGTACACCACTTATAACCCGGGACCCTTCTGAATAGGAATCATTGACCACAACTCTCTGGACACAGTCCTTCCACCAGTTTTCAATCCAATTACAAACTATACTTTCCAAGCCCATAGACCTTATTTTACCTATTAAACGTCTATGAGGGACAGTACCAAAAGCCAGAAACACTACATCCATAGCCACCCTCTGTCCAGGATTCTACTCACCTCCTCATAAAAACAAATCAGGTTAGTCTGACAACGTCTGTCCTTGGTAAATTCATGTTGGTTATCACTTATGATATTATTTACGGTCACACACTCCTGCATATAGTCCCTTAAGAGTCCTTCAAAAATTTTCCCACAACAGCAGTTAAACTAACTGATCTATAATTACCTATAGGACCTACAGTCATGGCCAAAAGTTTTGAGAATGACACAAATATTATATTTTCACATGATCTGCTGCCCTCTGGTTTTTATGTGTGTTTGTCAGATGTTTTTATCACATACAGAAATATAATTGCAATCATATTATGAGTAACAAAAGCTTATATTGACAGTTAGAATGAGTTAATGCAGCAAGTCAATATTTGCAGTGTTGACCCTTCTTCTTCAGGACCTCTGCAATTCTCCCTGGCATGCTCTCAATCAACTTCTGGACCAAATCCTGACTGATAGCAGTCCATTCTTGCACAATCAATGCTTGCATTTTGTCAGAATTTGTAGGTTTTTGTTTGTCCACCCGTCTCTTGATGATTGACCACAAGTTCTCAATGGGATTAAGATCTGGGGAGTTTTCAGGCCATGGACCCAAAATCTCTATGTTTTGTTCCCTGAGCCATTTAGTTATCACCTTTGCTTTATGGCAAGGTGCTCCATCATGCTGGAAAAGGCATTGTTGATCACCAAACTGCTCTTGGACGGTTGGGAGAAGTTGCTCTCGGAGGACATTCTGGTACCATTCTTTATTCATGGCTGTGTTTTTAGGCAAGACTGTGAGAGAGCCGATTCCCTTGGCTGAGAAGCAACCCCACACATCAATGGTTTCAGGATGCTTTACAGTTGGCATGAGACAAGACTGGTGGTAGCGCTCACCGTCGTCTCGAATAAGCTGTTTTCCAGATGTCCCAAACAATCGAAAAGGGGATTCATCAGAGAAAATGACTTTACCCCAGTCCTCAGCAGTCCACTCCCTGTACCTTTTGCAGAATATCAGTCTGTCCCTGATGTTTTTTCTGGAGAGAAGTGGCTTCTTTGCTGCCTTCCTTGAGACCAGGCCTTGCTCCAAGAGTCTCCGCCTCACAGTGCGTGCAGATGCACTTACACCTGCCTGCTGCCATTCCTGAGCAAGCTCTGCACTGCTGGTAGCCCGATCCCGCAGCTGAAACACTTTTAAGAGATGGTCCTGGCGCTTGCTGGTCTTTCTTGGGGGACCTGGAGCCTTTTTGGCAACAATGGAACCTCTCTCCTTGAAGTTCTTGATGATGCGATAGATTGTTGACTGAGGTGCAATCTTTCTAGCTGCGATACTCTTCCCTGTTAGGCCATTTTTGTGCAGTGCAATGATGACTGCACATGTTTCTTTAGAGATAACCATGGTTAACAGAAGAGAAACAATGATGCCAAGCACCAGCCTCCTTTTAAAGTGTCCAGTGGTGTCATTCTTACTTAACAGATTGATCTCCAGCCCTGTCCTCATCAACACCCACACCTGTGTTAATGGAGCAATCACTGAAACTATGTTAGCTGGTCCTTTTAAGGCAGGGCTGCAATGATGTTGAAATGTGTTTTGGGGGATAAAGTTCATTTTCTATTCAAATATTGACTTTGCAAGTAATTGCTGTTAAGCTGATCACTCTTTATAACATTCTGGAGTATATGCAAATTGCCATTACAAAAACTGAAGCAGTAGACTTTGTAAAAATTAATATTTGTATCATTCTCAAAACTTTTGGCCATGACTGTAGATCCTTTTTTGAATATGGGCACCACATTTGCCTTGCGCCAATCACTTGACACCATACCAGTAACAAGAGAATCTTAAATTATAAACAGGGGCACAGCAATGACTGACCTGAGCTTTTTAAGAAGGCTTGGGTGTAAATCATCTGGACCCAGAGCTTTGTTCATATTTACCTTATTTAACTTAGCTTGGACCATAGCTACAGTTAGCCAATTGAGTATATTACTGGATGTATTAACAGCCCTGGCACCACCGATATCAGCATCTTTCTCCTCATTTGTATATACAGAGCTATAAAACCCAATTTCTCTGCCTTTTCCTTATCTTCAGTGACTAACCCTCCTTAGGGGACCTACCTGCTCAGACGTTGGGTTTTTAGGATTTTTTAGATTTAAACAATTTTGGGGGATTTGTTTTGCTCTCTTTTGCCATCTGCTGTTCGTTTTGCATTTTTGCAGATTTTACCTCCTTTTTACAGATTTTATTAAGCCCTGTAAACTTCAAAGGCTACAGCTGACTCATCAGATTTGTATTTTTAAATGCCCTTTTTTATCCTTTATTTCCCTTTTTACAATAGCTATAAGCCATATGGTGTTTAATATTAGCTGTTTATACTTGTTACTATAGATGAGCGAATCATGTAAAATTTTATTCGCTGAACTTTTCCTAAGATTCGTATATATTCGACGAATAGATTCGTTTAATTTACGTACACAATATACGTACTTATATAGCTTTTAGCGAACATTCATGCACTAATAATGAACGTTCAGGTAAAAAGGTACGCAACCTCTTTTAACACGTACGCATAAGCGTACAAAGTGCGTACGAAAATTATGGGCTTTGCTGCAGAGGAATGGTGGAGCAGGAGGAATGCTCTGAGTCTGACCCCTGGCTTCTTATTGATACTGTATCAGCAGATGACAGCAGATCATCCGGCTGAGACTGAGATGAGCGTGCCATCCATTCCACTACCTCATCCATTTCTCCTCCACTACAATTTTGCACCTTGGTGCGCCTGGTGGAACAACGGCCAAGTATTGCGAATACTACTAGTAGATGCTCCGGCTACAGGTCCTTTGGCACTTCTGCCTTGTGCCACCTTCTCCTTTTTTTTTAGAGCTCGAGGTCTGGCTGGAACTGGACCCCTTTTGCTTATCCATTCCAGACATTTTTTAATTCACTCTGTGACCCTGCAGCTGGTCTTTGTCCCTGTATCTCCCTGTCTCTCCCTATCTGTCTGTCTCTCTCTCCCTGCCTGATTAATTACTAGCCCTGAACTGGCCCTGCACTTGCCCTGCAGTATCCCTGATATGCGTAATAAGGATTCCCAGAGAAATTACACCCTAAGTTTCACAAAACACGGCTCAGAGTCTCAGAACTTCACACACAGTGCTTCTGCTTGTCTCAGCAGAAGTGATGCGTCACTGGCTTACCAAGCCTGAGCCAATCAGAGCAAGCCCTGCCCACTAGGTCAGGTGACCGCTTTCTTCCCGTGCTTTTGCACATGATAAACGAACTAACAGTAAAATTTCACTAATGAATCAAATTTGCACGCAACAGTAACTTATACGTAGCAATAGCGTATAATTTTTAGGACAAACTATGTAGCGAATGCGCACAAAGCGAATCACCTAATATTCGGATTCACTTCGCAGCTAAAAATTTTCAAGATTCGATACGAATCAATGAATCGGCGAATAGATTCTCTCATCTCTACTTGTTACCTAAAGGAATACATTTTTTTGTGCAATTACTTAATGTGGATTTAAAGCTCTCCTATTTATCCTCAGTATTATTATTTGACAGTAGCTGCTCTCCTGAAATGCTGCCCTCGCCCCAGGGAAATTGGCCTTTTTAAAATTCAGTGTTTTTGCTCTACCAGACAGAGTTTGCTTTTATAGTTCAGGGGGAGTATAATTATATTGTGGTTATTATTACCTAGTGTTTCTCAAACAGTAATATTTCCAACAAGCTCTGCATCATTAGAAATTACCAGATCCAACAGAGCATCGCCCCTACTGTGATCTTCTATAAAGTGGTCCTGCAGCAAGTTGAGGAATCTTCTCCTGTTTGCAGTGGAGGCAGAACCATGACCCCAGTTGATATCTGAGAAGTCTTGGAAGTTATTTATGATTATCTCTGTAAAAATTGCAATGACCATACCAGAAATCATGATAACATGTATATACTCTCGACCCAATGCTTTGGGTCGTTGTCCTGCTGGAACACTATGTCTTCCTTTTCATACCCATAGTACTCAAGTGTACAAAGTAACTCATCTTGTAGGATACTAACATATAGCTCAGCATTGAGACCACCATCGATCCTGGTCAAGTATTCAACGCTTTTGGCTGTGAAACAACCTCATATTATCATGCTTACTCCACTGAACTTGACAATTCCTTCAATTTCTCGATCTGTTAGCCCCCTTTTCCCTTGTTTCTCCCAGAACCATCACCCATCAGATCCCAGTCTATTGAATATTGTCTTATTGCTCCAAATTACCCGTTTCCAATCGTCTACTTTCCACTGTTCATACTTTTTTGCAAACTCAAGCCGACACTTCTTATGACGATATAGAAGTCGCGGCTTCTTCACCTTTTCTTGGGCCACCATTCCAGACTTGTGTAATGCACATTACACGTTGCTTGCATGGGCGTCTGTGATCTCACTATTATGAAGTAAACAAGAAACCTCTGCTGCAGTGTTTGTCGCATCAGAACTGATAGAACTTGTAATGATTAGAGATGAGCGAGTAGTGTTCGATCGAGCCGGTATTCGATCGAATACTACGCTATTCTGCATACTCGATTTCAATCGAGTATAACGGCGATGGCGCACTTAGAATTCGTTTCCCCTCCCACCTTCCCTGGCGCTCTTTTTCCACCAATCACCATGCAGGGGGGGTATGACAGGCACGCTGAGCACGCTGGCAGCGCGAAAACGGCGTCTACATGCATTGGCTGGAAAAACCATGTGACCTCGAATATTAAAAACTCAGCTCTTCCTGCTCGTACGCATATGCTGCGTGAACTTAGTCAGGGACAGAGGCTGGAGAAGGGAGAGACAGGTTTTAGCTGTTGGACAGGCAGGAGCGTGATTAAAAGCCCTTATCAGGGCTACTACAGTGGACTTCAGTGATAGCTTACTACAATATAGACTTTACAGAGAACGGCTGCTGTATTCAGGGATAGCTGCTGGAGTAGGGACAGAGAGAGGCATTAGTGGTGTATTAGGTGCTCTGCTACATACCAAACTATATTTGGCACTACTGCTGTGTACCTTGAAAAATACAATATATAGGTTTTATAACTGGCAACTGTACTGTGCGTTCTCTTGCAAAGTAATTTCTCATAACTGGTGTTCATACACACTGTCTGATCACTTAGTACCGGCTGTGTACCTTGAAAAATACAATATATAGGCCTTAACTGGCACAGTACTGTGCATTCTCTTGCAAAGTAATTTCTCATAACTGGTGTTCATACCCACCGTCTGTTCAGTTACTACACGGCTGTGTACCTTGAAAAATACAATATATAGGCCTTAACTGGCAACTGTACTGTGGCGTTCTCTTGCAAAGTAATTTCTCATAACTGGTGTTTATACCCACCGTCTGTTCAGTTACTACACGGCTGTGTACCTTGAAAAATACAATCTATAGGCCTTAACTGGCAACTGTACTGTGCGTTCTCTTGCAAAGTAATTTCTCATAACTGGTGTTTATACCCACCGTCTGTTCAGTTACTACACGGCTGTGTACCTTGAAAAATACAATCTATAGGCCTTAACTGGCAACAGTACTGTGCGTTCTC
>ONZH01004481.1:0-16136 GCA_900303285.1 Rhinella marina | reverse complement strand
AGTCTCACTTGGTCATTCTGTTGTCACCGCCATGCTGTGTCAGGGTGAAATTTTATGTGCCTTACCTGCTCCTCAGTCTCACTTGGTCACTCTGTTGTCACCGCCATGCTGTGTCAGGGTAAAATTTTATGTGCTTCACCTGCTACCTCAGTCTCACTTGGTCACTCTGTTGTCACCGCCATGCTGTGTCAGGGTAAAATTTTATGTGCTTTACCTGCTAACTTAGTCTCACTTGGTCACTCTGTTGTCACTGCCATGCCGTATCACTGTAAAACTTTATGTGCTTTACCTGCTAACGTAGTCTCACTTGGTCACTCTGTTGTCACCGCCATGCTCTGTTAGGGTAAAATTTTATTTGCTTCATCTGCTACCTCAGTCTCACTTGGTCACTCTGTTGTCACCGCCATGCTCTGTCAGGGTAAAATTTTAAGGGCTTTACCTGCTACCTCAGTCTCAATTTGTCACTCTGTTGTCACCGCCATGCTGTGTCAGGGTAAAATTTTATGTGCTTCACCTGCTAACTCAGTCTCACTTGGTCACTCTGTTGTCACCGCCATGCTTTGTCAGGGTAAAATTTTATGTGCCTTACCTGCTTCTTCAGTCTCACTTGGTCACTCTGTTGTCACCGCCATGCTGTGTCAGGGTAAAATTTTATGTGCTTCACCTGCTAACTCAGTCTAACTTGGTCACTCTGTTGTCACCGCATGCTGTGTCAGGGTAACATTTTATGTGCTTCACCTGCTACTTCAGTCTCACTTGGTCACTCTGTTTTCACCGCCATGCTGTGTCAGGGTAAAATGTTATGTGCTTCACCTGCTACCTTAGTCTAAGTTGGTCACTCTGTTGTCATCGCCATGTTTTGTCAGGGTAAATGTTTGTGTGGCTCACCTGCTACCTCATCTAACTTGGTCACTTGGTGGTGTCACCGCCATGCTGTGTCAGGCTACATGTTTGGGTGGCTCACCTGCTACCTTATCTAACTTGTTCACTAGGTGGTGTCACCACCATGCTGTGTCAGTCTAAATGTTTTGGTGGCTCACCTTCTAACTCATCTAACTTGGTCACTTGTTGGTGTTACCGCCATGTTGTGTCAGGCTAAATTTTTGGGTGGCTCACCTGCTACCTCATCTAATTTGGTCACTCTGTTATCACCGCCATGCTGTGTCAGGCTAAATTTTTGCATGGCTCACCTGCTACCTCATCTAACTTGGTCACTCTGTTGTCATCGCCATGCTTTGTCAGGCTAAATTTTTGGGTGGTTCAGTTGCTATCTTAGTCTAACTAAGCCACTCTGGGGTTCACCGCCATGCTGTAAACTGCAATCTCAGTCAAACTATGTAATTTAGGGGTGCACCACCAAGGTGTGCCAGACTACAATTTTAGCGGGTTCACCTGCAATTTCAGTCACAGACTGTCATTCAGGGGTGCACCACCATGCTTTTTCAAACCAATTGTTTCTGAGGGTCACTTCCAGGCTCTCACCCACAACTTCAAGGAGGGTTACTACCCGGCCCTGGCACACAAACATTGTCTTGAGGGGCACTAAAAGGCTTTGTACCCACTCACGTGTGGAGACTAATGGGTGGGTGCAGTGTGCATCTTAGCCCGTCTGGAATTAGGAAAGCTGGGCACTGTGCTTGGAGGTATTTGTGTCTGCTGTGGACAGGGTGGGTGTGGGGTGCGTGTTTGTCCGTCTGGGATGGGGAGAGCTGGGCACTGTGCTGGGAGAACTTTGTGTACGCTGTGGACTACTGGGTGGATGCGTGGAGGGAGACGCTTATGCCTGCGTCCTGGGGCGGGGAATAGGACAGCAGTGCCAGCATGGGCAGTGGTGTGACCTGCAGGCAGTGATGGACCTTCGTTGCACCTAGTTGTGTGATTTCCTAACATGTGCCAGCGCATGTGCCTTGGCCATCTTGGTCTGGGTCAGCACAATTGTCTTGAGGGTCACCACCAGGCTGTTGCCCAGAATTTGGCATAATGGTACGATTAGGCAGCCTCAGAGGCATCCATGCATGCTGTCCCTGCTGTTTCCTGTCTATTTCCGTGGTGTTTCCATCATTTTCTGAGGTTTCCAGGTTTTCACACGCAACCTTCCCTGTGCAGAGCTTTGGTCCCCTGCAAAAAATGCTCAAGTCTCCCATTGACTTCAATGAGGTTCGTTATTCGAATCGAGCACCCGAGCATTCGGAAAAATTCGACTCAAATAACGAGCACCCGAGTATTTTAGTGCTCGCTCATCTCTAGTCAGAATTGCTCATGTATTATGTTGACCTGTTATCTGCTGGCGAAAATAAGAATTGCAGATTAAGTGCCCTATGTCTCTTTAACGAGACCCAGCACATTTAAACCAATTACCAGCATCCTCATTGGCTACAGAGGATGCCGGTAAGAAGCCCCGAAGTGTGAAGTTCTGTTTTTTTTTTACCCTTTGGATGCCACAATCTCACTTGATCATGGCATCTAAAGGCTTTAATTACCACAATTGGCATTATTGACAGTCACTGCTATTTGACTGGCCATGATGCCCACTGCAACTGCGAGCGGGCAGCATGTTTTTCTATCACTCCAGCGAAAGGGTTAAAGTGTACTTAACCTATCAGCAAACTTTGCATTAATCAGTAGGAATAACTAGTTTCTGGACATTATATGACTTGTTTCTGGCATATAGTAATTTTTTCCTCCGTATGCAGTATCTCCGAGATTGGGTGGGTGGATGCTAGCTCCCATCCACTGCACACAGAAAGCAGATTTTACCATTTTAAGGCTTATGCCTCTTCATACATTAGACACAGTTCCGGTAGTTCATGTGCCTAAAGTGAAATTCAAACTTTTCCCTCACCGGCCCCTCCCCCTTCCCATCCTCACCATGCCCCTTTTTTGGGAAAATGGTGAGGGTGGAGCAGAACTGCTACTTGTGCAAAAACAATTGATGCAAGTGGTGTTAAAAAAGTTGCAATATTGGTGTTTATGACTTTTTGAACCAGAAAACTACTATAAAAAAAGAAAAATTATCAAGTAAATTATAAATTCCTCCCATCGGCTTTTACTCTCTGATTCATACAGAAGCTGCATAGAAAATGTATGCAAAATTGAGAAATGAATCTGGATCGCACATCCTCATGCTATGTTTTGATCTAGTTGCTTCTCAGCACAATTTAACATCGCTTCTCAGCGTAATTAATGGTATACTACCCCTATGTCATATAGTGCACATGAGGCATTAGTATACGTTTTGATCAAAAAGCATAGGCCCACTCACCGCGCCAAGGTTGCCTCCTCGAGTGGGAACCTACTCTAAATTTGGCGCGGCGCTGCGCGGCGACCACCGGCGCCACACCGACAGGCGGCGAAGCCCAGCAGCCAGACAGCGCCCCCGCTGCCCAGCTAAGCCACCATTGCTGCCTTGGTGCTGTGCTGGTGGGTTGGTGGAGCTCAGTGCCAGGGTGGCTTAGCTGGGCAGCGGGGGCGCTGTCTGGCTGCTGGGCTTCGCCGCCTGTCGGTGTGGTGCTGTGGCGCCGGTGGTCGTCGCACAGCGCCGCGCCAAATTTAGAGTAGGTTCCCACTCGAGGAGGCAACCTTGGCGCGGTGAGTGGGCCTATGCTTTTTGATCAAAACGTATACTAATGCCTCATGTGCACTATATGACATAGGGGTAGTATACCATTAATTACGCTGAGAAGCGATGTTAAATTGTGCTGAGAAGCAACTAGATCAAAACATAGCATGAGGATGTGCGATCCAGATTCATTTCTCAATTTTGCATACAGCTGCATAGAAAATATTGTGTCAATGCTGTAACACAGATGTTTTCTCCCTCTGACTAAATTAACATCAGCATTGCGTTTTCCTTATTTCTGTTCCTTCAGAGGACTACATCAGTTTGCATCATTTTCATCAGATTTCAGTTATTTTTGACAGAAAAAAAATATAACAGGCCGGACTTTTTCATTAAAAAAAAAACAGCTAAATCTTAATGGAGCTGACAATTACTGATGCAAATTGAGCACAACTGATGCAACCAATCAAACATAAGGTGATTAAAACTGGTCAGTTTTTTCCCTTCATTTTTCTGTTTCTCTGATGGAACAGAAATACGGAAATCACAATGCTGATGTGAACTTAACCTTAGATGTATAGGAAATACAAACGTATTTTGTTTCCGTGTCCATTCTGTTTTTTCCTTTTTTCGGACCATATGCAAAACCCTTCATTTTAATGGGACCACAAAAAAGCACAGAAGTTACTCCGTGTGCATTCTGTTTATGTATGTCCGTATATCCGTTCTGCAAAAAAAATAGAACATGTCCTATTATTGTCCGCATTACGAACAAGAAAAGCACTGTTCTATTAGGGGCCATCTGTTCCGTTTCACAAAATACGGAATGCACACGGACTTTCATCCACATTTATTGTGGATCCGTTTTTTTGTGGACTGCAAAATACCTACGATCGTGTGAATGAGCCCTAAAGCTGCATTCACATCTTTTGAACAGCTTGTCGGAGTGCACTGGGTCGGCATCACCGCCAGTTCCCCATTGACTTTTATGAGGTCTGATGGTTATCCAGCCATGTTTTGGTTGGATAAATACTGCTGCATGCAACGGTTTTTGTCCAGCAAACAGCGGGCACTTATCAGGCTGCTGACGGAGATCTGAATGCAACTTTACATGGTGTGTCACTATACTGTACAAGCTCTGTGTAAGGTACTGCTATAGTCATGACACCTAAGTGTTGTATAAGAACAGTCTAAAATTATCTTGAATGAATAGGGAAGTAATAGCCAGTGCTGTTAAAATTAACTAATGATCTAAGAACAATTTTGACAATGATGTCCCCATACCACCTGTTAATTATAAAGAGCACTGGCTAAATAGTAACACTACATAAATGCAAACATAAGCAATAACATTTTACTTACATAGTTTTATTTAACAATTAAACTATCAAAGTATCTACAAAACGATCAATTTAAATATTATTTGAATTTTTTTTTTATTATTTGAATATAAGAATATGTTTTGCCTCAAGGATTAGGTGTTGTATTATTCAGTATGCATTGTAAATAGGTTATTATTACATTTTATTAATGATTTTTTGGTACATTGACCATGTTTTAAATGTTTGGCATTGGGTAACCCCAAAACATGTCACACAATGTGAATTAAAATTAGATTCTTGGCATCATCACTGATATGTGGAAAAAACCTTATGCCATCCGCCTCATCTGTGCTATATTAGGCAAACTTAATTGCTCTTCTTTCTCTACAAACGTGTCATAAATTGGCTCATGTGAATAATTAATGCGATCCTTCTATGGTTATTTAATAAAATCGGCATGCATTGCTTACCATCTTTTTATTAAGCCAATTACCAACAGCTTTTCTTTTTTAATTATTATTTTATCTAGCTGTGATGCTCTAAGGGCAGTAAAGTTTATCTTAATGGTGTGATTTTTTTTTTTAAATCTGTTGCCTAAGCAAATTCTCTTAATTACTTGTGCTAAATAATGCACACTTTAGTTCAATACTTTTTTCTTATAACGAACACATTAAAGTTTGCCATGGTAACACAAGTTTATAAAGACATTTTATATGCATAGTAAATATATTGACTGGTTTTCTATATTTCTGCACATAGTTACTATTGTTGATTGCAATCATTATTCTGTTTTCAGGACATTTTATTGAAATAAACTAAACTTCTATGTATAACAATACAGACACAGATGGTATGGAAATCTGTCCAACCAATATAATCTACCTTGTTAGCCTTGTTAAATATAAAATGGACATACAGATGCATCCTGCTCTACCTCTAATGGGATTTGTTCTGTTTGTCTGATAGTTGCATATCATACATTGTAAATCGTTATAGAGGCAATTGTCCATTTCATAAATTAAATGTAAGCGAAAAGTATATAAATATATTTTGTTTTAACTATTTATTTGTACTTTTCTATGAGGGATGCCATATTGGTGACAGAGCATAATGAAAGGCTCCTGGAGTCTAGTGCAAAAGTTCAGCTTGGGCCCATCAACTTTTCGGCAACATTGTTGGGTCTCATAAGTGGCTCATCGATGCTGCACTGCAACAGGTTAATTGTTAGAAAGAGTCTTAAAAAGACATATGCTTTCATCCCTCTTTCCTTCCAAAAATGTATGTATTTAAGACAGTACTGTATATGTATGAGACAACATTGCTAACATTGCAGGCTTAGATACAGCAGCTCAGATCCATGCAGGGTAGTACTGTATACTTCTATATCAGTACTAAGTTTATTAATAATGATCAGATACCAGTTCTACACAATGAAACATGATTACACTCTACTTACACTTTCTTCTGGATTTGTCCACTTCCCAATTGCTTCCAAGTTATCAAAAGTTTTTGACAGAGCACATTGTGCTTTTTGTAAAGTTCTGCACAGCAGGTCCTGTACTAGTGCTGTATGTAGTGGTGTAGTTCAGTATAATTATCTGTACAGCTCAGGATCCTCTTTTATATACAGATGTGCTATGAGAACACCATATCCATTGCAGCCATATACAGGCAGCATTCTTTTTCACAGCTTCCCTTTCTTTACTAAATGCTGCTACTTTTGCCATTTATCCCCTTCCTGTCAGCATTTTCCCATATTTTATTGCTTTTACTTCCTGTTTTCCCAGAGCTATAATGTTTTTATTTTTCCGTTTACATATGAGGGCCATAAGTTGTACTTTCTAATGGCACTTTTTTATATTGTATTTTATATTGCATACAATGTAAAGGGAAGCTGGAAAATGCAATTCTGCTATAGTTTTAGGGGTTTCATTTTTACACTGTTCCCTATGCAATAAACTGACCTGTTAACTTAATTTTCTGGATCAGTACAATTACCGCAATACTATATTTTTATAGTTTTTTATTGCATTTTAATACAGAAAGGGGGAGGGTGGCAGCAGCAGCGGTGGTAACAGTGACAATAGTGGCCCCATAACTGAGTGAGGATGGTGGAAGCAGTGACAGTACAAGTGATAATAGTGGCCCCATGATAGCGTGGGGAGGGTAGCAGCAGTAAAAGCAGCAATATTATCCTCATGACACAGTTGGGAGGGTGACTGCAGCAGCAGTGGTACAGTAACAGTAACAATAGTGACCCCATAACAGAATAGGGATAGGGACAACAGTAGTGGCAGTACTCTTAGTACTTAGTACTTACTTAGTACTCAGTACTCTTGCACCAGGGCCCATGAGCCTTTAGCTACACCCCTGGCAGTAACATAGACAATAGTGACCCCATGACAGAGTGGGGAGGGGATAAGCAGCGCCAATAAGATTCACATCACTGTAGGCCTTGAAGCCCCATTGGAATTACATAATTCATCCTGTAGTCCTGCTGACTGACAAATAAAGTGGCCTGCTAAAAGGGTCTGAGCAAACGGCATGTGTCACACATGAGCTGCCACTGGCTAATGTGGAAGTTACATAAGGGAGTGTTCATCCGCAGCATGAATCATTGACTGCCTTCCTCTGCACATACAGACGGTCTAACATATGGATTGTGGAGTTCCAAAGGGTGGAAATGATGTTGCAGCTCTTGGGTGGGCACAAACCATCAGTTCTCTGAAATGTGCAGGGTCAACTAGATGGAAACGGAGGGTCTGTAGTACCAGCGACTTGACCAGGTGCACATTCAGCTTTGGTATAATTGGATGAGTGCACGCATACAGTTGTCTTTTTGCAATCACCTTGGTGATTGATTGCTGTTGAATCAAGTGACGAGGAGTAGAAAGCGGAGGAGGAGGATGAGCATCAGAAGCAGTAGACAGCATTGAAGTTGATGCGAAGGAACAACAGTTTCTTTCTGCTGACGTTGTTGAGCCTGGACTGCTGGAAAGGGGGTGCGGAGCAGTGGGAGATGCAGCGGTAACACTAAAAAAGTGGTATGGTTTTTATAGGTCAATTTATGATAGTGCTCCATGTGTTGTCACAGGCCCACCATTCCATCATTAGCACCATGGCCCCGCCTCACTCTCTGCCCACATATCCTGCAAGCTCCCACGTGCAATCGGCTACATCATCAGCTACATCAGTTTGGTCATCATTTGTGTCACCCTCACTTGTGCATGTCCCTGACCTTTCACAACATGTGCTCTGACCTGACTCCCATCATTGGTAGTTACACGCCTAGAGGAGTCCACAGCAGACCTTTCTTCCAAGTCTCTGCTGGCCTGCAACTGCTGACTGTCCTCACAAAGCTCATCCTCTCTGAAAAGAGGAGTAGAGCTGGCAGCATACCTTACTTGGCTAGCAGAAGAAGCAGCAAAAGCAAGAGGCAGGATCAGGACAGATGAGTGCAGATAGGTAGTTCCTGGGCCATGCCAACAAAGCCTAGTGTCAGGGAAACCCTGACCGATTCCTGGTTGTGTGTATCTGTTGTCGCTTGAAATGATATTGAAGAGTGAGTCAACCATTCGAGTACAGCTGGATTGTTTGGCAAAACACAACTACCCTTTAATACAGAGGCACATTAATTCTATATGTAAACTAAGGGATTAACTGAGAAGTGCCAGCAGTTCGAAAAAATGAAGGTGGCAATATATGAGTCCACCATTTAATACTGAGGCATAGTGTCTCTATATATCAACAAATTAACTGGGATTGTGTCAGCAGTTCAACAAGATGCAGTTGGCGCTATACTGTATTAGACCTCTATGACTGAGGCACAGTTATTCTATATACGGTATAAACTAAGAGATTAATGGGGATTATGTCAACAGTTCAACAAGATGCAGACGGCAATATATTAGACCGCCCTTTAATATTGAGGGACAGTAATTCTATATATAACCTAAACAATTATCTCTAAATGTGCCAGCAGTTCAATAAGATGCAGGAGGCAATATATTAGACCACCCTTTAATACTGAGGCACAGTAATTCTATATACAAACTAACAGATTAAATGGTATTATGCCAGCAGTTCAACAAGATGAACACAGCAATTACACTCAACCTGCACTGTCCCTACAGTCTCCCTATGGTTTTCCTATGCTCTCCTTACAGTGTCTAAAAACTCTCCTTACAATCTCCCTAAACTGTCCCTTCACTGTCCCTGCACTCTCCCTCTCCAATAATCTACAATTAAAAGCTTTTTTGCAACACTGTTCCTAAGTGCTTGTCTCATCTTTCCCTAAATTCAGCTCACAGTAGCAATAGTGACCGTGGAGGATGAGGCTTTTTATAAGTCTGTGACATCACAGGGGATGGCTATCTGCTGATTGTCTGGCTTCTTACTTTCACTTCGTACCATGTGCAAACAACTTGCCTGTAAGTGTCTTGATTGCAGTGTTTTTCCTTCCAGCATCATTTTGCATGTCTGGTTAGTGTTCCAGGGTTGTTTATTGATTTGATGAGTTCTACTTTGTGTGAGAGGGGTGACTGAGTTGAGAGCTAAAGTAATTTTGGTGTTATAGAAAAAAGTAGCTATGTCTGTATCATGAAGGGAAGATATTGTAGACAGTGGTAAATGAGAGTGTGTGAACTGAGAGATGTTTGTGGTTACTACTAGAGTATGCTAGTTTGAGGTCAGAGAGGAGAAGAGAGTTTGACAGATTAGATATTTAGCAGTGTCTGGTGAAAATACGATATAGTGTATTTTTGTCTCTGTGAGTGTCTGTGGAGGACCATTGTGAGAGGCCAAAGTAGGAAGTAATAAATAGGAGGCAGGTGCATGTCAATAGGGATGTTCAAGTCCCTCATGATGATGGTGGGGATGTCAGTTGAGATAAAGTGTAGGGGATCCAGTTATTGAAGTGGTTAAAAAAGGAGGTTGTAAGGCCAGGTGGATATTAGATGAAGGTTACTTGGAGCTTGGCAAATGAGGAAATACAGAGTAAACTTCAAAAGAAAGGAGGTTAATAAAATTATTATTTAGTTTGTGGCACTTTTGAATTCTTAGATAATAAGGGGGTGATTTACTATTCAGAAATTCACATATTTTTGGTGCATTTATGACGCAGATTGCAGCGTAAAGATTATTTTCCCAGCTCATGCCAGGTCTAAAAAAGTGGATGTGGCATGGGCGGGGAACCGAGTGGGCCAACAGGCGCGTCTCATTCATAAATTTGTACTCTTTTTTAGGCATAGAAAATGGTCTTAAAGTAAGACAGTAAGGAAGCTGTCTTCCATTTAGACTGGCACTGGATTCACCGACGTAAAGGCGCATCCAGAGGTCCCTTTTCATAACATCGGCAGATCCACCATCAGCACAAGGGGTTGAAACATCAAAAACAATGGTCTTAATAAATGACCCTCCATATATTATAAAAGGGATGGGTTTACATATAAAACATATTAATGCACAGAATAAAAAAAACAAGCAAAAACAATAGTTTACATGAGCTCGCTGAGTAATTGACTAGCAGAGATGAATAGAGGGTCCTGAGAGATAAAGGATGGAGTCAGAAGGCAACAATTGCTTACAAGCTGCTTACACAGTTCTGTAGTGGAGACCAGGGTACGACTTCTATGCATTTATAAATAACTGGGTTTTTAAGTTTGTACAGAAAGTTTGGGGTTTGGAGAGAGTCTGATTTGTTTGGGCAGTGACTTCCAGAATGAGGGGGTTGTGTGAAATAAATATATTTCTGAGAAATATAAGGAGGCATAATTGCAGAGCAATTCAATGACAAGAGATTGTGTGTGGAGTTATTAGGAGTTTAAATTTGCTATCTACAAGGAAATTTAAAAAATTACTCACCTCATTGACTTCCCACTGATGCCATTCTAAAACTGCTCCAGTCCCCACTGTCTTCCTGGTCCCAACTCAACACACAGGAAATGCCTAAGTTTCTAGCAACGTCTTGTGTGTCAAGCAGGAACCAAGAAGTGGAGAGTAACAGGGACTGAAGCAGCATTGGTGGAATTGGATGAGTAATGTCTACATTTTTTCCCCTTGGAAAAACTGTTTAATTCGAGCTACCTTAAGTGGTAGACTGTGCCCTATCTTGGATGCTGTTGTTAGTATTTGGAAATAGCCAATGGAATAGGAATTGAGGATGAATTGGAGGAGTACAAGAATATTAGAGGGAAAGCCACAGAGGAGAATGTTACTGAAATCTAGAAGAGATCATGAAGGCAAGTTTTAACATTTTGGTTGATTTTAGGAAATACATGGGGGCACATTTATTGGGACCAGCGTTCTAGACGACAGTCTTAATAAAAAATAATGGTCATTTGCAATTTTTGTATTCTATTTAATGTTAAAAATAGTATACTTGGACAAATGATTCTTTGCAGTTCGATTACATCTAAGAATTATTTATATTGTACTCAGGCTATTATACCATAAAACATTTCATTTTGATGTATGCAGTCCTGGAACAGCCATTTAAGGGTGCATATACTTGTTCAAAATGTGAGCAAATTGCCCGTTTGGAATCGCACATCATGTATCTAACTGGGCGGATTTCAACACTGAGAAGCGCTGACAATTTGGAAAAGAGTTTGCTGCTCACTGAGCAAGCACTCTATGGGGTAGATGTGGGGGAGGGTGGTAGTGAGGAGGCTCAGGAAAGTGAGGTAACTAGCTGGGTAACAGTTAGAAAGCGGGGTAGAGGGAAAAGTGCCAGGGAGGCTAGCCCTGATCTGACACACCCCAACAAGTTTGCAAGTTTGGCAGATGAGGGGGATGCTACTTCAGAAAGAGCACTGCTGTAGCCGAAGACTTCCTCTGCCAGTCAGGGGAATGTCAGCTCCAGTAAACAGGGGACCAGGAAAACAGGGCAGGCCAGACAGGCGCTGGTAGTGGGAGATTCCATTATTAGGGGTACAGAGAGGTCAATCTGTCACAAAGACCGGTATCGTCGAATTGTGTGTTGCCTTCCTGGCGCTCGAGTTCGGCACATCACAGATCGGGTTGACAGATTACTGGGAGGGGCTGAAGAAGATCCAGCAGTCATGGTCCATATCGGAGCCAATGACAAAGTTAGAAGTAGGTGGAGTGTCCTTGATTTTAGGAATTTAGGGCATAAGCTTAGGGCAAGGACCTCAAAGGTAGTGTTTTCCGAAATACTACCTGTACCACGAGCCACACAAGAAAGGCAGCGGGAGATTATGGAGGTAAACAAGTAGCTCATGAACTGGTGTAGGAAGTAGGGATTTGGGTTCTTGGAGAACTGGGCCGATTTCTCTGTCGGCTACAGGCTCTACTGTAGGGATGGGCTGCACCTCAATGGTGAAGGGGCAGCTGTTTTGAGGGAGAAGATGGCTAGAAGGCTGGAGCAGTGTTTAAACTAGGGCCTGGGGGGGAGGGTAACCACATTATAGATGGGGAAGATAGTGCAGATAGAGACCTGGGTCAAGGAAATGGAACTGGGGGAGGAATGGAAGGAGGAACTAGAACAGTTCAGAAGGAAAGGTATAGGGGAAAAATATACATAAACCTTTTAACTGTATCTACAATAATGCCAGAAGCCTTACTAATAAAATTGGTGAACTGGAATTAGTGTTGTGTGAGGAGGACTACGACATAGTGGGAATAACTGAGACATGGCTGGATGATACCTATGACTGGGCAGTTAACAAACAGGGTTACAGTGTTAGGCCACTGAGGCACAAATAAAATAAATAAGTGACTCTGCCACTTGGAAGAGTCACTGGGGATCACTGGACCCAAACTCTGGGCAGCCGGACAATAACGATCGCTCCCGAAGAGCGAAATGATATAGGAGGCAAGATAGCAAATAGTAAGGTAAACACTTACACAAACACGTACTGCGCAAAAGCGCTTGAGACTGGAGCCAGAGCTTTGGCTTCACAGACCTCCAGACGAGCGACGCCCACCGTGAACCCATGCTCCAGGAGGGGGCTACGGCACGACCGCAAGCGTGGCTTTCAAACAGTCAGAGTGATACACACCACACAAAGACAGACAGTGAAGCAGGTACGTGGAACCACGCACCAGTGCAAGAAAGCACACAAACACTCAATAAACCATTCAGTGTCAATTAGCCAATGGACCATTCCGTATAGGAGTCACACATGAACAACAAGGCACCGGCCCTGCCCAGCAGAAGCTCAGGGTTTAAATAGCAGTGAGCTAATTGGCAGAGGCGTGGTTACTGACATACTTCCTGTGAACGCTTGGCGGAATTGGCCTCACCAGAGGTCTCAAGGGCTGGGCGTGGTGCCTGACATACCTCCTGTGAACGCCTGGCGGAAGTGAAATCACCAGAGGTCTCAAGGAGCTGGCGCATGACCACTTCCTATGCCGGACCTTGTTCACTGCAGTAGGACTGTGGGCGCAAGGATATTGTACTGAGATTTGCCCGTGCCCCTTCACCAACACCCGCAGCCTGGGAGGGCAAGCGACCACATGCATGACGTCGATGCACGCGCCTTACAGTACCCCCCCCCCCCGAGGGCCCCCCATCCTCCTTCAAAAGGCCACAATAAGATCTGGGGCATTAAGATTACTTTCTGGCTCCCAAGAACGTTCTTCAGGCCCAAACCCAACCCAGTCCACTAAGTAGGACGTGGTACCTCATATGGTCCTAGAGTCAAGAATCTCCCGTACCTCATACTCAGCCTCAACAGCTTCAGTCTCCTCTTGTACCGGAGGAGAGAATCTATTGAGTCGTACCGATTTTAGAAGCGACACATGGAAAGAATTCACGATTCTTCAGGATCAAGGCAACTTAACACGATAAGTGACAGGGTTGACGCAGGACCCGAAAAGGACCGAGGTAGCGAGGTGCGAACTTCAGGGAGGCCACATGAAGCCGGATAAATCTAGAAGATAACCAAACCAGATCTCCAGGCTCAAACTGAGGACGACTAGAACGACTACGGTCAGCTTGCTGTTTCATCTTAGCTTTAGCAGCTGTCAAAGATGACTGAGTTTGTTGCCATACCTCTTGTAGATGAGAAGCAAAGTCCGCTACGGCGGGCACCTCCGCTGTGACGGCCATTGGTAAAGGAAGGCAAGGATGTTGCCCATTCTGAACAAAAAAGGGGGTCTTACCAGTCGCATCGGAAACAGAGTTATTAGCGGCAAACTCTGCCCACTCCAATAGTTCAGACCAATTGTCATGTCTTGCCGAAACGAAATGACGAAGATAGATCTGAAGAGACTGATTCACTCTTTCCGCCAAGCCATTGTTCTGGGGATGAAAGGCCGAAGAGAGATCTACTTCAACTCCCAGCAAATGACACAATTCCCTCCAGAACCTGGCAGTGAACTGAGGACCCCTGTCCAATACAATCCGTCGAGGCAGACCATGCAGACGAAAAACATGGCGAAAAAACAGTTCTGCCAGACGAGGAGCGTAGGGTACCTCCGGTAGGGCGACAAAATGGCACGCATGAGAGAACAGATCTGTCACTACCCAGATCACAGTGTTTCCCTCAGAACGGGGAAGCCCTGTCAGGAAGTCCATAGCTATGTCCTGCCAAGGACTCTCTGGGACTTGCAAAGGCATTAATAACCCTGATGGTTTCTGACGGGATGGTTTGTTATGGGCACATGTGGTACACCCCTGAGTGAATGCACGTATATCCCGACCGCGACCCGGCCACCAGTAGTATCGTGAAATGAGTTCCACTGTTCTTTTGGGACCTTGATGCCCGGCCAGCCGAGAAGTATGCCCCCAGGAGAGAATCTCCTGTCTGCGAGAATCCGGCACATAAGTCTTGCCAGGAGGCAACTGACGCAGATTAATTGGGTTTAGAGGCAACAACTTCTCAGGTGGAATCATAGCACGTAATTCCGGTTCAGTTCCGTGGGCATCGAAAGAGCGGGACAAAGCGTCCTCCCTTACATTCTTGTCCCCGTTAACAAAGTCTAGAACAAAGTTGAAACGGGAAAAGAAGAGTGCCCACCTCGCCTGCCTAGAATTTAGCCTTTGCGCAGATTGTAAATATAACAGATTCTTATGATCAGTGAAAATCTGGACTGGGAATAGGGCCCCTTCAAGAAGATGTCTCCACTCTTCTAGGGCCAGTTTAATCGCTAATAGCTCACGATCCCCAATACTATAATTTTCACTCTGCAGGATTGAAAGCTTTGGAAAAGAATCCGCAATACAATTTTGTCCCCTTGCCATCTTTCTGGTACAGAAAGGCTCCAGCCCCCACAGAAGATGCGTCTACCTCTACAAAGAAGGGACGCTGGGGGATTGGGGAGGTGAATCACCGTTGCAGATGAGAAAGCCTCTTTAAGGGCAGCGAAAGCGCGCTCCACCTCCGGCGTCCATTTCCGGGGGGTTAGCGGCCTTTTGTGTCAGGGCAGTGAGAGGGGACACTAAAGACGAGAAGTGAGGTATAAAACGTCTGTAGTAGTTAGCGAAACCAAGAAACCTCTGCACCGCCTTCAAAGACTGTGGCTTTGGCCAAGACATAATGGATCTGAACTTGTCTAGATCCATCTGGAGTCCCTGTCCAGATACAATGTATCCGAGGAATGGTAACTGAGTTTTTTCGAATTCACATTTCTCAAGTTTTGCATAGAGGTGGTTACTTCGGAGAAGACGCAATACCTCCTTTACCATGCGACTATGAGAAGACAAATCAGCGGAAAATATAAGAATGTCATCCAGATATACTACCACGGCAGTGGTCAAGGGATCTCTAAAGATGTCGTTGAGGAAGTCTTGAAACACTGCTGGAGCGTTACAAAGTCCGAATGGCATTACCAAATATTCGTAATGACCGTCTCTGGTGTTGAATGCGGTCTTCCACTCATCTCCTCTCCAAATTCGGATCAAATTGTACGCTCCACGCAGGTCTAATTTAGTGAGGACCATAGCACCTTGAAAGCGATCGAACAATTCAGAGATGAGTGGAAGAGGGTACCTGTTTTTAACTGTGATGTCATTCAGTCCCCTATAATCTATGCATGGACGTAAAGTCCCGTCCTTTTTTACCACAAAAAAGAAGCCTGCCCCTACGGGAGAATTAGATTTTCGGATGAATCCCTTCTCAAGGTTCTCCTTGATATAAGCTGACCTGGCCTCAGTTTCGGGTAACGAAAGAGGGTACACTCTACCACGGGGGGGTGTAGCCCCCGGAATCAGCTCAATGGGGCAGTCATATGAGCGATGTTCAGGTAAAGTGTCCGCTCCTAAAGACTGTCGCGAATGCAGCATATTGGGG